>CAUYPK010029163.1:0-18248 GCA_963574355.1 Loris lydekkerianus
CTATTAATCTGCCTGCTGCTAGTTTATTTTATAGATTCAATTATTCAAGCTTCAAGAGTAGAGGAAAAACTTTTTCTTCTTCTACAAATGGAATTACAAAAATAGTCAGCACATACTGAATGTGTTAACAAATGAATGAAAAAACTTTTACCCCTCATAGTCCTTCATACTAAGCCACCAAGAGGTGGGTGAATAAAGGCTATCTAACTCAGTGGCCTCTGGACCTTATCTTCAAATAGTGTGTATTAAATGCTAAGTGTCGACATTACTCTTCTGAGCAGGATACCAAAATTATATACTGTGGCCTTTAGTCTTCTGGGATTTACAGGTATTATATGTCTTTCATTGTGCTATTGATATATTTATTTCAAATATTTGCAAGCTGAATCTAATTTTACTTGCTTCTGTTGGTTTATAAAATAATATTGTGATAGTATGAAAACACTCAAGGGACATGGAAGTGCCATAAAGTTATAGGAAGAGTATAGTGGGTGCGATAGGACACAGAGTTTTATACCTAGAAGTAGAAAACCTGAATCTTCATCCAACTGTCCCAGCTGATTGGTGTAAGATGATGAAGCTCACACACGCACTTTCTTAACCCCTGATGCACCATGCAAAGTGGTGTTATCATTGATGTGCTGACAGGCTTCTGCTGTGTTTCTGTTGTGACTGAAGTGCATGGTCATGACTAAGTAAATTGAATTCTTGGTTTTGAGTTTGCTTACTCATCTACTAGATTGTACAATTCCCCCCCCCCTTTTTTTGCAGGTATTAAAAGTCTGTTTCTAAGTACATTTATTCTTAAATTTAAATGCTTTACCAAAATCTGACCCTCTTAAAATGTGAATTATTCCCTTCTTTTTCAAATTATTCAAATGGACATCAGCAACTTTTATGCTCATGTCTCATTTTTACTGCTTTATACAACAAACATAGTATGACTCTTTAATATTAATTCATAAATCAAAAATAACTCATTTATAGATATATTTAATAGTATTAAATGCTAATCATGATTATAGTGATGGCTTTTGGCTAGGCAGTATTTCATGGACATGATATTCATTATTCTATTTAATTTCACAGCAGTGGAAAAGGGTAGATAAAAATAATAAGGTGAAAGTGAAGAAAATATTATTTTTCAGATTGGAAGCTAGGACCTATTTCTTCATTTTAAATTTTCCAAAACATTTGTGATCACTCTGTGGAATCAGTGTACAAACTATAATCTGAAAGAAATTGGTGGTATTTTTATAGTATGTGAACACAACCATCTGATTTATAGTTCAATCTGTTAATGCACTCTGTTATTAGGCCACCTGGCAGTTTTATGCATTGTGAATTTAAAGAGGAGCTCAATGTAACATAAGCTTTACAAGCTGGGGAAATATTATTGAAATGAAACATGAATGAGGACCATTTAAACAATAAAATAATGTGTATAGACTATATATTTTTTTAGTTTTAGCTAATACGTGCCTTAGGTATAAATTGTGAAATAAGTTGAGGTTCTTAGGAGACTATAAAAAAGAAATTAAGAATAAACTTACTATTGTACTATTGTTCATCATGTAGTATTTCTGTGCTTATAGTGAAACAAAAATACAGCTACAAACTTCCTTGGAAAAATTAAGATCGCATATCAGCTACATTTTCTTTTAGTACTCACAGAAGTGTACTTGGGGAAATGCTGTCAGAATAAAAAACCAGAATTGAAAGATGAAAGAAAAAAAACCCTGTAACTTATTGACCATCTCTTTTACGACTCTCAGTTTTATTATCATTTAAGGAATTTGATCCACCACTGTTGAAGTACAAAATAAGGCCTTTACAAACATAATCCTAGAAAATATGGCATTGAGATTAAGCAGTGGCATAACAGTGAATCTACTTAGAATCGAAAAAAGTATATCTACTGTAATGTGATGACACTCATCCGATGTTGTTCTAAATATGTCTATTAGTAGCTCAGGCCACTTAGGAAAGGTATTATATTTTAAGTAAGCTAGATTCTTCCCAGTGATCCACAAACCATGACATTGGCCTATTTACTATTGTAGTTCTCTTGAATTAAATTTATAAATTAGAAGTTATAAGATAGTTGTTATTTTGATTTAGACATTATGAATCTACCTGCATTATTTGCATCAGGCTTTCAAGATCTTATTATAGGATTAATGTTTATATAATTCTAAAACATTTTCAGCATATATTTGCATTGACATACATACAGACAGCTAAAGGGAAACTATTTTTATTTATATAAACATCTATTTCCCCTCATTTCTAAAAGTAGGAAAAGATGAGAGATTTATAAAATGTCATGAGCTCTATATTTTGTATTATAAGATACTTCTTAAATAATTGTGGAAAACAATACCTTTTCAAATAGTTATTTCTTTACTATAGTTTATGGGGAAGAGTAGAAACTGCTTCTTATGATTTCAAAGTTTTCAAATACTTAACGATCAAGTAAATAAAAATGAATTACACTTTCTCAAATGTTGGAAAACAAAAGCAAATACTGGACACATACCTCGTTACTGATATCTTGCTATGCTTCTGGCCTTAACATTTACTTAATCATTAGATATTTGGGATCTTTATGTTGCTTCTGTTTCTATTTAATCTCCCAGTTTTAATATTTCAATTCAGATAATTTAATGCTATGATATCCAAATTTACAGGAGAAGCAAACTATGAAAATAAGTGATCAATTAACAAATTAAATTCCCCCAAGTATTAAGCACAGTATATTATTTGAGTTGGTATTGGGAAACTTCTTATTTTACCAATTTACAGAGATTTCTGTATATTTTTTGCCAGCCCAATGTGCCCTGAAGATTTTTGGTTTGGGAACTTGAGGAGGTCACACGATAGGATAAAATTCATTTTACTGAAGTATGCTGGTTATGAAAATTGCTTGTTCCACTGGACGATTTCATTACTTCATTTACAGTGTAAGTGCTCATTGCGTTTCCACTGGCAGGGATCTGACCCCTGTATTTCTCATTTTCCTTCTGAGATGTGGGTCAGCTCTGTTGTCAGATTCCTTCTGTCCTGTAAAACATTTTATTTTTAAATATTTTACACTGGAGTCTTCTAAAGAACAGTTTAAAAAAAAAAAAAAAAAGTCCTGCAGGATGGCATTTATGACTCAGAGAAGTATCATTGCTATTGACCTCACAACTCTTCTTAAATAGTCAAAGAAGGGCAACAAAATTGTCAATTAGGCTCCCGAGGAACAGTGTTCAGCCCAACTCAACTCGTGCTTGGCAGCATAATCATGCAGATCTTGCTTCTATACGAGAAGCCTTTCAAGCCTGTAATAATGAGGGTTCAACAGATTTGAACTTCTTCTTTCGACAGCAGATTTAGAAGTTGTTGATTTGTTATACATTTATTAAAAGGTTTTATAGCATTGAAATGTAGTATTTAAATGTTACCACACATATTCAACCTAATTCACAAACCAGAGGTCAGACTTGTAGGAGCCTTTCAGTAAGAAGTCCATTTCTGCTTTCAAAAAAACACCTAGATGTATGTGTAAGTTAGATGTATAATTTTACATATATAAAAAACTTTTCTTTTTCCAATTTTTTTGTTATGCGATGATGCATTTTATGTCCTTATTTTTTGGAGATAGTATACGGCAAGGAGGATTTGTGAATATTCAGTGACTGGTTACTAAGAAAAATTGACACTCTTATTCACAAACTACAGTTTAGAATTTGGTACTCGGTATACTTAGCAATAAGAACAATAAGAAAAAAAGGAGAAAATCAATTATAAGTTATAACTTAGTCTTTATATTTTACTAACCACTACAAAATCTTTCTGATTTAAATAAACATGAATTGCTCTTAGGCTAGGGGGAAAAAATCAATAGAAAAAATATAATTAATGTGAAATTCGAAAGAGAAAGTATATAATCAATATACTATGGTATAGAAAGAAAGAGTCAATCAAAGAAGCCCTTCTTTCGTGCCAAGTCATCTTCCTAAAACTGGACTGTAACACTTCAACTAGAAAAGTGATATCCATTTAAAATACTTTGCTTCATGAAAAAAATTGTGTCTGGTCTTACCCAAGAGTAACCTGACCAATTTGTTTCATTTGTAAGTAATTTTTTTTTTTTTTTTTTGTAAACCAGGCCTAGACCTGTTTCTCAAAGCAACAGACAAAGAAAGATGGGACCAAGGCCAACAGTGCTTGCTGGGTCTATAAGAGAAGAATTATGTGCCCTTCATGGAAAGAAAGCTAGTTGTAATAATCCTACTTAAAGACAAACAATAGAGGTCCACTGTAGTATCTGCCAGAAATCGAATTAGGAAATCAAAAGAATAACAACAGCTGGGCTGGTCTTGTATTGGTCACCTATTGCTCTACTGAGCTCCCAGCCAGAATGGCTCTTTTCTTTCAGTGTGATACACAGACACAAAACCCCAACCACACTTTCTCATCAGAGTCTAAATTCCTTAGCCAATTAGTGTTATGATTTTATCACAGCAGTTGTTGGAATGTGAATTGCATTAGTTATTTTCCATGATGGTCTCTGCTCCCAAAGGTTAGTTGCTGAGGTTGAACAAACCATGAAAAACACCTCAGAGAAAAATTCATGCTAAAAAATAACTACTATGTTGATACTTTATCAAATAGAGCACGAGGGCCTGATTTAGTCCCCAATGTTCCTATTACCAAACTTCGTAATATTAAAAAAAAAATTTCACAAGAATGGCATACATTAAGAAGAATAAGGCGTTGGCTAAGCTGTTGAAAAGATCTCACGCAATTCTTCCCAGAAACTGTGCAAAAAATTTTGCTATCAGGTGCAGGCACAGAGAACTTACATTGGAATCACAAGCCTCAGTTTTTATGAAACTAGAAATCTACTACGGTGCTAAGTCTGTATGTTTCTGAACATTTATGCTCCCCTTTTTGAAGAGGTTAAAGTTATATGACAGTGATGACTCACACAACTGAAATGGCTTCATCTACTTCCACACTCACCTGCTATGTTCACATATGTATAGTCATATACAAATTGATCAGTTTTGTCCTGTTGTATACTGATTATTCCAGTGAAAGCAGATGAAGGACTACCTAGATAGATTTCATTCCTCTTAGTTTATTCTAAACTGTCTGCAGATATTTTCCAATTTAGTTTGTAAGAGTTCCCACTCTCACAATCTTGTCACTTGTTTTTCATTTTCTCTTCCGTTCCCCGAGGTCTGTGCTCAGCAAGAAGAGTGTAGACCCCTGCCTGCCATAAACATATTGACTTGGAATAATTGTTTGTACACATACATCCCTCATGTTTGTTCCTTTATCAAGCAGTTTCCTCAGGGTTTAGGGATTCTCTGAGAAGGGTCTAGCTATATGAGGTATAAATGTTGTCACCAATGGTTCTGAGTCAGTGTGTTTTTAAATTATGTGAGGATTTTTGCTGAGTCACTTGCCCAGGGGAAGAGAAAAGAAAATGAAAAACAAAGAGCAGCATAATAATAGTGGGAATTCTTACACACACTGGGAAAAAAAAAAAGGATCTTGAATAATCTAGAGGAAATGTGGTGGAACTAGCCCCTCATTCTTTCATCTTTTTATATAATGTGGTACAGATGTGGTGTCAGTCTTTCAGGTTTATAAACATTTTAGCATGTGCTCTTTGTATAATATACCAGGGGCTATAAGGAAATACGTGAACTTCTGCCTTTTAGAGGCTGAAAAACTAAAGAGCAGTGCTGGGAGAACTGGACATTCGCATGTAAAAGACTAAAACTGGACCTGCACCTTTCTCCATTCACTAAAATTGATTCACAATGAATAAAAGATTTAAATCTAAGGCATGAAACAATAAAAACCCTTGAAGAAAAGGGTGTGGGGAGAAACAGTTGAAGGTATCGGCCTGAGGAAAGACTTTGTGAAGAGGAGTTCAGTGGCTATTTCTACACCAACAAAAATAAACAAATGGGACTTAATTAAACTGAAAATCTTCTGTACAGCTAAGGAGACAACAACCAAATCAAAGAGACAACCATCAAAATGGGAAAAGATATTTTCATATTAACAACTGGACAAAAGCTTGAAAACTAGGATCTTCAGAGAACTCAAATTAAGCAACAAAAGAAGAACCAACAATTCCTTATATCAATGGGCAAGAGACATGAATAAAACCTTCTCTAAAGAAGACAGAAGAATGGCTAACAAACATGAAAAAATGCTCATTGTCACTAATTGTCAGAGAAGTGCAAATCAAAGCCACCTTGAAATATCACCTAACCCCAGTCAGAATGGCCCATATCACAAAGGCTCAAAGCTGCAGCTGCTGGTGTGGCTGTGGAAAGATGGGAACACTTTTATGCTGCGGGTGGGACTGCAAACTAATACAATCTTTTTGGAAGAAGTATGGAGAATCTTCAAATAATTGAACTAAACCTCGCATTTGATCCTGCAATCCCATCACTGGGGATTTACCCAAAAGAAAAAAAATAATTCTATCATAACAACACTTGCACTAGACTATTTATTGCCCCTCAATTTACAATCGCCAAATTGTGGAAACAACCTAAATGCCCACCAATCCAGGAATGGATTAACAAGCTGTGGTGTACGTATACCATGGAATACTATTCAGCCACTGAAAAAGATGGTGACTTTACATCTTTTGTGTTAACCTGGGTGGAGGTGAAACACATTCTCCTTAGTAAAGCATCACAAGAATGGAGAAGCAAGAATCCAATGTACCCAACTATGATATGAGGACAATCGATGCTAGTACATGGTGGGGGGAGGGAGAAGGGGGCAGCAGAGAGAGTGAAGGAAGGAGGGGGTGGAGGATCATGGTGTGTGACACACCTTTTGGTGGTGAGACACAATTATAAGAGGACCTTTACCTAACACAGCAGTTCTCAACCTGTGGGTCACGACCCTTTTGGGGGTTGGAAAGCACATTTCCGATGGTCTTAGGAACCGAGACACGGCTCCTCTCTCTTCACCAGACCAGTCCACCCACATGCAGATATGCTCACATATGAGTACCCAGGGTGATGGCATCATCTGTATTCAAGGGTCCCAGCATTAGGAAGGTTGGGAACCACAGACCTAACACATGAAAGCAGTGTAACCTGGTTCTTGGTACCCTCAATGATTCCCCCAACAATAATAATAATTAAAAAAAAAAGAGCAACACTCAGATCCAGTTATAATTTTTGCTAGCACTATACGCCCAGCATTAGGTCAGGTGCTGTTGTGTGTGTTGTTTCATTTATCTCCCACCGTAACCTCTCAATATCTAATTATTATGCATTCACCTTTCAAAAGAAGAGGGAATACTACTCCAGTTTAGATTTGCTTCTCCAGGCCGTGGTGCCCTTCACTGAAGCTCAGCACATGACTGTGTCAAAACTGCAAAAATTTAAAGTACTTTACTTGAAAAATAGTAAGACTATTAAAAAAATAGGACCACACCATTTTTTGGTAAAGATGCCAAAGAACAGACATAATTTATTTCATCATTCACAGGGAAGTCTGCCTACCTGCAAATAGAGAAATTCATACACATAAAAGTAATATTCAGCTGCAATATTCTTCTAAGCATACTTCTCACTCAACAAAGGATTAATAAGGTAAGAACTTACAGTTGGAGGGTCACAAATGCTGGTGTCTGAATGGAAGGTGCCTGCCTGCCAGCTTGGGAGTGTAGCAGCTGGAAGCAGAGGGTTATATTGCAAAGCTCTGTTGCTTCTTGCTCTGTCTTGTCTAGAACCACCTGAGCTGGGAAAGCTTGCCTCAGCCCTGTAAAGCACAGGTGTTTTATCTTTTTTTTTTTTTTTTTCTTTACATAGAAATAGCAACCAGAACCAACTTTATTTTCTTTGTAACCCTCTTCTTACCATCACCATGTATTTCCCATTGCCTAGATTAGGAAAGGCAGGGTCTTTATTACATGGAGGTTGGTGTATTTACCTTGGGGGAAGCTGAAATACACAAAGTTATTCCTAAGACTTGTTGTACTCAGGTACTTCCAGTCTCGGTCTAGGACAAATTAAAACATATTTGTATCAGTTGCCACGGATCCAAGATACCTGTGATTGGAAACTGCCAGACCAGAGTAATGGAAAACGGTGGCACCTCCCCAAAAGGAGAACTAAGGACTGAAAACAGAGCCTGGGGAAGAAAAGAGGAACAGGAGACCCCAGTGCTGCCCCCAGCAGGCAAGGGGGGCCCGCTGGGATGTGATCTATCACATTATAGTATTTGCTTCCCTAATACATCGGTGGAAGTTTCTAATGAGTTTCTTAAAAGCGTTATTCCTTGAAAGAGCAGACTAACACTGCAGCATCACTAAGAAACTTTAGTGCATAGGTTGTATGATCCACCTGGCACCATCCTGGAGGATGTATGATGTCCAGCTGCCAAGAATGTGACCAGATACGGAAGAATGGAAACTTCCCAGAAAAGATCTACATACCATTTCCTGTGACAATTGACCAGAAAAAAAAAAAGAAAAGAAAAGAAAAGAAAAGAAACAAAAAACAGAGAGTACCAATGGAGAACTCCATCGGATACTGTCACCCCTGGGACATGTGGCTGACAGATAGGTACAGGGCATGAGGGTCCAACCCAGGACCCTGTGTTGCTCAGCACTCCCTACCATTCCGGCTTATGCCACCCTGTAGGACCAAGGACTCAGCCACCACTGTCAACTTACTACCTCTGGGAGGATAGGGATAGCTTATTGTTTGTCATGTTCTTTCTCAAGAGAGAGAAGAATAATTATCACTCAAATTCTTGAGTGGGCTTCAGCCAATTAGGAATAGTCCTTGCATTCAGTCCAAACTAGAAGATTGGCCCAGGGGGAAAATGCTATTACTAACAATTCTAACTCAAGATTTGTTTTAATGTAATTCTTAAATGTTTTTTCCCAAAATCTTGACTCTTCAGATTATCTCTATTAATTGGTAACACCAACAACGATAGAAAATAGAATTACCCTGTCATAATTTTCTTAGCTAAATTGATATTCAAATCATAGTCTCAATGTTTTATAAGAGATGTATTATTATAAAATCATCTGACTTCAAGCCTAATGAACAATTTATTTAATTTAATATTTGCAATTGAAAAGCAAAACAACTCCTGTGGGGAAGATGAGAAAAATTAACTAGGGATGAGAGGCTAAACATCAATATATATGTTTGTTTTCTTTTCTTTTCTTTTTTTTCTGTTAATTTCTATGCCCTCCCAGACTTCATATAAAAAGAAAGCGAATATTGAATCAGGAGAATTTTTAAATTATGTAAAATTTCTGCCTATAATAGTCATGTGTGGGGAAAAGTATACTATTATAGAACTTTTAAAAGAGGTTATTATAACTATTATTCTCAGAAAACTTGCACTATAGAAAAGTTAAATTTGCCATTCTCAGCAGCCAGTTTCATCAGCAAGAGGATCTGCATTGAAACTAAATATATACATACATATACATATACACAGGGTAGCCATAAAGTTCTTATGCAATTTTAAATTGCACACGAACTTTAGAGCCTCCCTGTATAAATAGAGCGAGGACTTGAGCTACTCTGGACACTTACCTAGAGTTCGAGGTTGGAAGTTGGAAGACGTGGAGGGCTAAGGGTTGAGGGGAGGGAGTGGTTTACAAACAGTACTGGCAGTGTTGACCCTCACCCAGCAGAGCAGAGCAGTCCAGTCAGAAAGGAGCACTGGGTGCCAGTTTGTGACTTGCTCTTGCCTGATACAGCATTGGGGACAGCCAGGGGAGGCCACTGCTCTGTAAAGGAGATGTTAATGAAATCCAGACAAACTAAGCAAGTGGGTCAGTGCCAGGATAGAACAAGTAGGAAGTAGCTAAAGCTTAATAAGTTCAGAATAAACGAAGAGAAGCTTCAGTGGTTGTAAGAATCAGTTTGTTAGACCTGAAGTAAAATCCTAAAAGCCCAAAGGACTTTGACTTGACACTTCCACAGCTGTGATGGTGAGCCAGGGGAAGTGACTGACCATTCCTTAGAACTTCTTAATCAATGCTCTATCCCTTTGTTAATATACAAAAATGTCCTGCTTCCCTTGTCAGGACACCTGAAAACCCCTGAGGTTGAATAATTTATGGTTCAAACACCTATGGGATGAAAACACCTTGAGAGTGACCCTATGAATGACTTTGTAGATATTTGTACAAATGCTGATATGTTTATTCAAATGAAGTGGCAATAGGGATGACCATATACTACCATATATGTATTTCACATCTTGCTCCTGAGAAATACTCTTTGTTCGAGTTTCTCAGAAGTTTAAATAAAAGGCTAATAAATTATTTTGCTTTAGTTCATGAAGTTGTATTCTCACAATTTATTTTTTTTTTCTTAGTCTGGTCCTCTAGCCAATTATTAATGCCCTTCTACTTTTTTTTTTTTTTGAGACAGTCTCACCATGTCACTCTCTGTAGAGTACTATGGCATCACAGCTCACAGCAACCTCAAACTCCTGGGCTCAAGCAATTCTCCTACCTCAGCCTCCTGAATAGCTGGGACTATAGGTACTCACCACAATGCCTGGCTATCTTTTGGTTGCAGTTATCATTGTTGTCCAGCAGGCCCAGGCTGGGCTTGAACCTGCAGGCTTCAGTGTATGTGGTCAGTGCCATACTCACTGAGGTACGGGCGCCAAGCAATGCCCTTCTACTTTTAAATTTCAAAAGTGTTGACTGCTATTTCTAATCCCAGAAATCAAAGTAATTTAGATGCTTGAGATTTAACCAAGATTTAGTTAACCTTTCTGACAGGCTGAAAGGCGTTTTTCAAATTGTCTCTCAAAAGAGACACCCCAAAGGTGTTAAGCCCTTTTTGCAGAAGAGTCTGTGCTAAAGGCCCTACTTAGGTTCCATTAGTTTCCTTTATCTGTCTTAAGGCAAAAATCTCGAACCATCTCCTTTAAGTTGGGCTTTACTGTTCTTCCTTGACTCTTCCTAACACTCCTTTCTATTTCTGTGTATCATCAATAGAAGAAATTCAGAAGTTGCATATACTGGGATAAAATTCTCAGTGTTGAGCAAATGATTTGTCAGGTGTAATAGAATTTGCTTAAGGATAACAGAGCTTTGAAGGGATTAACTCTAACAGTAGAGTCCCAAGTTGGAAATTAAAATCCAAAATCATTGCACACAATAAATATTGTTTATAGTCTAAATCAGCTTTGAAATATCTTAAGTTCTCCATAAAATAGAAAATCACACAATTTTATGGTATATCAAATATATCTAGTGCTAGACACCACATTAGGCAGTTGGCTAGAATATGGGCTGCATGTTTAAATGAAAGCGCAGGGAACTTAAATGGTTCAAGGCCAATGTTCTCACAACATGGGTTGATCATAATAAGGTACACACATACACAGCTGTAGCTTCTTTCTGGGCTGCAGCAAGATCCATTGGAATCTATGGCAAATCCAAGAACTTATTTTGGAAGAGTGAATGAAGCTCTTGGCTCACTCAACTCCCCAGTGTTCAATGACTTGACATCACTTCAGGGCCATTTCAATCAAATTTGTCCTATGGTGGAGAAAGCTGAGAGTAGCATATATGCAATAGTCACAAGGTTACCTTAAAAATCTCCATAATTTGCGTAAAAATAAATAATTTATTAGATATTTTAAGTGGCTTATGTTAAAAAATGACAATTTTTAAAATCATTTTCCAGTAAAAAGTAAAAGATTCCTATTGTACTTGAAGAGCTATAAATACCCTGTCTTTTCTTTCTCTAAATTATAATTTCCATTTGTTTAACATCTAATTTAGTTCTATAAATATCCAATACCATTTTGATATTTGCTCAAATGTGCCAAGTACTGACCTCTTTACCGAATTAGGTCTGTGATCAAAGCAGGAAAAATATAATACACTTAAATTCTGAATGTCTTTATTATTTGTCTAGTGAAGGAGAGCAGTTAATCTTTAAATAGTCTAAACCTTTCTAGAACTCTGTGACTATCAGTGGACCTGACAGAGCCCTCCAAATCACCTGTCTCAAAATTATTTTTAAAATGATTACTTATAAAATTAAATACACCAAAAGAATTTGTTATAAAATTTCAACTTATAATTTCATTACATGTTTATGTGACTATTGATGGTAATTAGATAAGAATGTTTACATTAACGATTTGCTTTCAGAAGGCCATTTAGAAACATTATCATAGACATATTTCTAAAACACTATTGAAAATACAAATTGCCTTTTAAAGATTATAAATATAGGACAAATTCATTGTAAACTTTTTATACAATACAGTTAGAAAGAAAAATAAATCTCGCAGAAATAATTGCTTTTTATATTTTGATGCATATCCGCTCATGTTTTTTCACATAGAAACTCATACACATCTACAAAGAGGCCCCCCAAAACACTGAACTGTGATCAATTGATACTTACAATTTTGCAACCTACTTTTTTCCAATTAGACACTTATCACATATCCATTATGATTTTCAATATTTGGTGTTTGATTATGTAGACCATAAGTAAGCAATATAAATTGTGCTCTAATAGATATTGAGGTTATTTCTCCTAGAAATTTTCTTTTTCTTTGTTCTTTTCAATAAAAGACCAAAAGATGTTTTCCAATGAACAAAGACCTAAATGTTCAAAGAGAAATTTTCATTTAGAGATGAGATATATTTTTAATTGATTTTAAATAATTTTTACATTCTGTTTAGGAATCAATAACATTTAAGAGAATGTATAAGTTCCAGAGATGTTTCTAGATGTTTGCATATATAATTTCATAATTTATAACTCAACCCTGTTGTCCTCAGTTTTACAAATAATGACCCTGGCTCTGAAATTCAGAATAATTAACTAGTTTTATTTGTATAATTAACATTTATTAGTAGCAAGTCAAAATTACAAGCCACACTGCCACTTTCAAAGTGTTTTTTTTAACTTATAATATTTAACGAGTTTTCTCAAAAATGAATATAAAAAGGTAATAATAGTGTTATTTTTATTCACTCCTGACTATAACCTATGAGGTAGGTGTTAGTTATATTTGCTTCAACCCCTGAAGTTGGGAATGTCCAAGACCTTGTCCACAATCCAGCAGTGATGGGATAGTTCTCTGTCCTTCCACTGGGCCATCGCCCCACAGTGTGGGAAAGTGAGCTTTCTAAAATGGCTACTTACACTGAATTTTACATATCTCTTCCATTTACAGCTATGAAATATAATATATAAGCACACTAAGGTAGAAATAAGCCATTAGCAGAATTACGTACTGGTGACCATCTTTCTGAATCTTCTCACCATTGGCACATAAATTTGACCTCAATTACAATATGGTGACCAACTCACCTCCAGGTATCTGTGCATTGATGTTTTATGTTCCTTGTGATTTCATGAAACTATGAAAAGAATCCACCCATATTCCAAAGTTATACAACTGTTCTTATCATATATGTATAGTGTGTATGTGTATATATATATATAGTATGTGTATATATAGTGTGTGTATATGTATACACACACACACAAGTATACTAGACTAAGATAGGGAAACATTGAGCACTGATAATCATCTTTTGCTTCTTCTCAAGGAGGGAAATGACAACTTAATCTTTCTGGGTATGTGTAGGAGGGTTGTTCAGGCACAGATTAGATTGCTTTTTGGGGTCCAACTTGATTCTCCTTCTTTTCAGGTTAGTCTGTGCGAAGATGTCCACTTCTTAGATTGAAGCCCAACTTGTGATCTCATATAGTTCGTATTCTTTGCCTTTTAACTGTGCAAAGGATTATGCAATGTGCTATTTTCAGTGCCTGTCTGACACTCAGTATTTGCTATCCTTTTATCGGTGGCTAAATTCTTTCTTCTCCATCAGCATGCTCCGCGGGCCCAGGGAAAACTGGAGTGGGTGCTTCAAAGCCTATTTGCAAGGAAGACTCTTCCCTTCTCTGGAGTCCAAATCCCAAACCAACCCCCATTCACACAGTGTTATGTTGCTTTTTGAGTAACACACTTTACTATTTTCAAGGTCATGAAAGAGTATTAAAATGAATTACTTCATACCCATTCTCTTTTATTTATTTGAACAGGAGAAAAAATGAGAAACATTTATCCTAGTGTCTTACCTTGATTTGTTTTGATGTCTGTATTATGGGTATACCTTTCAAGCTTCTCTACTGGAACACCCAAAATACAATACGTCTCTCATGGCTCATGCACATTTATGCGTCCAGAAGCAAGCCCGATGTCTGACACGTAGTGGTCAGTAAAAACCTGATGGACTTAGGAGTGAATGAACGGATGCAGGCTGCCGCTTGATGCTCCTAAACTGTCTATTTCATGAAAATAGTGCTTTCATGTAGCTATTACTAGAAGTAAAATTTCAGTTACCCTGTTTTTAGAATTAATTATTCCACCTATTCTAGACAATTAGTTCTTACATTTTATAACATTCAACAGTAGAGTTTCATGTAGAATTGTAAATACGAAAAAACAAACAAACCCTCCCCACCAAGTCTATAAAAGAATATTCAGCAATATTTAGCTAAAAACAGACAGGGTTCCCTTCAGCAAGCTTTCCTGTTCAAATCATTTCAGTAAATAAATATTTAACAAGCAATAAAACTGATGTTTATATTTACATGGCAGTCAATTTATGTTCTACAAAAGCTAAATTCACCATCCCCAATAATACTTTATATTCCTTGACATTAGTCTACAACAAATGGCACAATTGTGCTTTAAAAAAAAAAAAAGCAAGAAAAAACCCATAATAAAAACCTATGCCAAATATGTCATTACATTTTTTTCCTGTTCAGCTGCCAGATGTATTGCATTATATTATCAAATTGATAGATCTAGTGTTATTTCTACATTTACCATTTTACAACAACAAATAGAAATATAAGGAAGCTTCGGTAACAAATCTTGCTTAATATGTATGTGAAGTAGACAGTTTGTCTAAGAGAAAAATATAACTGATGACAGATTTCATTTCAGTCTGCTAGTGCTTATTAAGATGTCTACAAACAAAAAGCCATATCTGGGTACATCTCTTTCTGCAAACAAAGGAAAGTTTTAATTGCTTTAATCAGCATTTGCATTGTCTTTGTGGTGACATAGAAAAACAATTCAAGTCTAATCAGGAAATGTCTTCCAGAGGAGAATTCTTCAGCTCAGACTTTAAGTGAATCTAATAACATATTTCCTATAATTCTTGAATAAAGCTTAACAATGTAATACTGTGCTGGCTTCTATTTAAATTATTCCTAAGCCATTAATAGAAAGACTGGTGCTGTTTTTTGCTATGTCCTTATTAGGAATATCATTTTCAGATATGAAAATGGTTCCCATAAAATGAAAAAGCAGACTGAACGATCAGCCCCAAGTGTCAGCATGATAATTTTTTTCCATCAACAATATTTTAAACATAAAAACGTCTTTACTTCCCAGGTAGACTTTTCAATTTAGTTTCTTAAATATGTATTACATTTCTACTGGGTGAAAGACACTGTTATAAACTAAAAAAAAAAAAAAATTTCAAAAGAATAAGAGAACTCTACTACATTAAATAAATCTGCAGCCTGAGGTACTTGGGTGAAAGCATTTTCAAAAATCCTGGAACTAAAATGTGGTGTGTTAACCAAAAAAAAAAAAAAAAAAAAAAAAAAAAAAAAGTATTAAAAAAAAAAAATTTTTACACAACAATAAAAAAAAAAAAAAATAAAAAAAAAAAAATTAAAAAAATCTCGCCTGTGGGTTACTTGTTTTAACTCATTTTAAAAAACCCGGCAACTAAAATTGGGTTGTATAAACAAAAAAAAAAAAAAAAAAAAAAAAAAAAAGACTGCTTACTAAATATAAATGTTTCCACACCCTTCAATAAAACAAAACATCCTTCAATTCACATTCTACTAATTCATATATATCAATTGCATTCTGTAAATGCTGCGTTGACTTCATTCAGGAAATAAATGTTCTTATTAAGGGATGGATGGTTATAAAATGCAGTATGCAATGGAAAGTGGGCTTAAATTTAGAAAAAGCAAGATTCAAAGCCTTCTTTAGTCTGTCTCATTTGGGTTGTGTACACTTGGGCAAATCATTTCTCACCTCTCTGGGCCTCAGTTTACTCATTTGCAAAATGAGGATTCATTCAATTTTTTGCCCAACAAAAAAATCATGGAGCCTCTTCCACAAAGCAGGCACTGTGTCACCACTGGTGACCCGGGCTGTGTCCTTATGAAACTTACCATCCAGTGTGCGGATGGTATTAGTCATCGCACAGAGTGCCTGCAGTGTGCCAAAGGCTACACAGGGGAAATGTATAGTTCTCTGTGGGGCTGTGTCTTCAGAAAATGCAGCATCTATTAGAAATAGGATTAGTCCGTGATTCAAATATATACATGTATTTCTGTGAGGAAGACCTGGAGGGGGTGTGTGCAGGAAGATGTGTGCTTGCATCGAAATGGATTTAGTTTTACATTTCTTTTCATCTTTCTTGGCTTTCATAAATTTTCTGCCAGGGGAAGAAGTGCCGAGTCATTACTCTCCTCTTCCTCAGAAGATTGTATGACTTCGGGCAAATTGGTCAATCTTCATGTGCCTCAGTTTGCTGGGTTCTATAACAAGGACTTGTCACAGGTTTGATTAAATAAGTTGATATTTGTTCAGTCCTTTGAACAGTACCTGGTATATAAGTGCTATTGTTGTTTTTGCTGGTAGCTGGTAGCCGGTAGCCATGGCATGTCCCATGAGCCAAAATGCTGCAAAAAAAAAAAAAAACAAGAACAAAAAACTTTAAACATTTATGCCCACATTTTGTTGAAGAAGATAAAAAGTTAAATTAAAGGGACTCTTTGTTGGAGTTTAGAGAAGATGATGCTTTTTTTCTCAAGGCTCTTCCTTCCTTCCTCCTCCCTACCCTATGCCAGAGGTGCCATGTTTTCCTGGGAATAGGAAATCTCATGAATGTGGTGAAATTCTGGTCGCAATGGAAAGTGGCTGTGGCAAAATTGTCCTTCTTTCCTGGAAGCTCCATGAATATTGAGCACAAAGATAATTAAGACCTTTGCTTTCAAGAAGCCTGTGCTGTGGTTGGTGAGGAAAACAAAACAATAGAAGCATACATTCCAACGTAATAGCATTTGTACAATAATCCACATGATTATCAGCTCCTTGAATATAAAAATCAAGGCTTATTTATCTTTAAGTCCCCCAGAGCCTGATAATAATGCTCAATAAACGTTTGCTGGATTGAACTGAATACATTAGCAAGTAACGAACAAAGTTGGAGCAGTCAATTGCCAAATGTATGTTGTGGTAAGGAATTATCATGGTGAAACTCCCTGGTAGACGTGGGGGAGTCCTCAGCTTTTTCTGAGTGCTCCTGACAACCCAAACAACCTGCAGTCCCTAAGGAGCCGCGAAGCCAGATGCCACCCATTCAGTACCATTAGGCATTCCAGAGAGTCCACCTAATATTTAACATAACTAGTAGTAAAACGTTACTTCCTTTTAATAAAATGCCCTTCTTTGAAAAACTCATTTTCAGTGAATGATTTAATAAGCAATTGGATTTATAATTAAGGCAACACTAACTATTCCTAATTTCTTGCCTTAATTTATTCCTGCAAAATTAAACATTCACTTAAATGTAAATATTAGTCTGTAAGTCTTTGTGGCATCTGGGAAGGCGACAGAGATGTCACATAGTACTGACCAACCTGGAGCAGAGAGTCTCTTGATCCATCAAAGGGAAGTAAAATTTTGGTGCTGGTGCATTTGACATGGGCTCCAGGCCAGAAAAACTCTATCTTTTAGATTCTGCTGTTACTCACTTAGCTGTTTTTTTTTTTTTTTTCTGTAAGGGATACCACTTTTTGGTTTATCCTACCTGCCAAAAGCAGAGGTTGACACTTCTTTTTGAAGAAAGTATTTCCCTTTTTGCAAAAAAAAAAAAAAAAAAAAAAAGATTGGAGGATACAGGTTATAATGCAAGAATACTTTGGTAAAATTCAGGCAGGAGCTCACTCTCTACTTATCATTAGTTGCTCTCAAAGTGTGGTTCTTGGAGTTGTTGCATCAGCCTTAGGGAGGAACTTAATGGAAATACGGACTCTCAGGCCCCACTTCAAACGTAACGAATCTGAGTCTGCATAAAGAACCCAGGTGATGAAGGGAACACTTCTACACTGCTGGTGGGAATGCAAATTAATACATTCCTTTTGGAAAGA
>CAUYPK010029169.1:0-49319 GCA_963574355.1 Loris lydekkerianus
CGCCCGGGGGGAGATCGAGCCCACCCCCGCGAATGGTGAGAATACACTTGTTGTGCATCTTGCAATGGCATATGTGAAACTTAGTAAATGTGGAATGTAAATGTCTTAACACAATAACTGTGAAATTTCCAGGAAGGCTATATTAACCAGTGTGATATAAATGTGTCAACCGGTCTGTGAAACTAGAGTATGATGCCCCATGATCATATCAATGTACATAGCTATGATTTAATAAAAAATAAAAATAAAAATAAAAAAATAAAAGTGGTTAATTATGATGAAGTAGTAAATTTTACAAAAATAAAATACTGATAATTAGAAAAAAAAAAAAAAAAAAAAAAAAAAAAAAAGACCTGTTTATTATGTTTATTGAGACATTAAAAAGGTAGTAAATGCTATCGGGAGATTTATTGAATGGTTTTCATTGAAATGTAAAGTCGCTTAGAATTAGAAATTTGAGAAGAAAGTGGACTCCAGCGAGCCTATGTAACCTTTTCATCAATTGTAGCTTTGTAGTGGACAAAAGTATTTGTGAGATAGTATACTTTCATTAAAACCTACTTTCAGAAATTTAATATCAAATATGTTTTAATTTAAAATATAAGTTCATTACATAGAGTTTTTTTTTAATAAAAGAAAGACCTCATATCATTTGAAGTCACACATAGATTATTAAATCAAGGCAAAGTGAATTATAAGCCTTTTATTACAAGTTCCAGCAAAAACCCTGAGTTGAACATAGCTTACATTTTTATGAATTGTTCCATAGTTGGACTTTTGCGATTACACTTTTATGGGAAGAAGGAAAACAATATCTGGGGTTAGACCAGAGCTGTGAGCTTAGGATATGGTTATTCTTTTCCTCTGCTACACTTACTATCTGCATCATGTTTATTTTTGCCAACCTCCTGACCCCCCCCACCCCACCCCTATGGGAAGGATAATTCTGTGAAGGTGGGGACAGCCCACTGCCACTCAGGGCATTGCCCACATAATGCTGCATCTGTTCTTTACAGTCACTGGGTGATTGTTAAAGGAACTGCGTGGACCACATGGGGCACACGTGGAGGCTGAGTCTAAATCTGAGTGCAGAGAGAGAACTTGGTGTGAGACCGTAATTAATCACATTAATGTTGACCCTTGTGCCACTTTGTGTTAAAGGTGTGGTTTTTGACAAAACATTCCTTTTCCACAATCCTTGAGAGGATTGGGATGTGGACTGGCGTTTGAGAGGAGGGGAAGCCCCTTTGATGAGTGATGCTTGTATATCACAACTGGCTTCTGAAACATTCTGTGCCTTTCGACAAGCACTTCTCTAGCCGGCATCCCAACGTAGCCACCATAGGTGACTTTCTGGCCTTCTTTATCCAGCCAGATGAAGCAAAGATCTGAGAGTAATGGAGGTGCTACTGACTGGCTCTTCCCACCTTTCCATTCTCGAGCCATCTGTGTGTTTTTCCTACGAGGTATGTTCTAGAACTATAATCGCAGCAATTCTCCTGAGCTCCATGTGCTGAGCCATCAGATAAAATGGTTCCGACCCCATGGTCATGTGACAGCATGTTACTTCCCATGGTCATGTGACAGCATATTACTTCCCATGGTCATGTGATGGCATGTTACTTCCCATGGTCATGTGACGGCATGTTACTTCTTGGCAGGCCACAGTGCTGACATGTCACCCTGTTCACCATCTTGCCTCTTGTCTCATGGTCACCTTTGAACACAACAAGACCTCCACTTCCTTTGTGCATTTTCAGCCAAATATGTCCAAGTACATTTTAAAATTAAACATTGAAATCAAATTATTATGTACACATGATTAAGAAAATAAGTTGTACAGAAAGGCTTACAAAGAAAGAAGCATAATTCCTAGTTCCCCACGTGAACTTCACGACTCCCATGACAGATTGTATAGGAATGAATTTTTCCCTGTTTACGCCATTGCAGGCTCATATGAGGATACACTGGAACCCCAGAGGAAGGTTCTCTATCGTTGTTGGAAACAGTATGAAGTCCTTATGAATTAAGTTGTAAAGATAATTTCTGAATTGAGTGAGATATTAACCCAAATTATCTGCAAGATTCTTATTAATGCTATTTTTGTACAATTCTGAATTTACAGATTGACAGTTGCTGATAAGAAGAGTGAAAACCTATCGTCATTTACCTTCAACAACTAGATCAGTGGGTGATGTTATTATCCCCATCTTTGGAATGAAATAATAATGGGGAATAGAGTAGCAAATGCACCTTAATCAGCACACAGTGGGGCTACAGTTTAAGCACAGTCAGTCGGAATCCAGGCCTGAGCTCTAAATCTCTGCTGCACTTCCTGAGAACGCTCAGTGGAAGTGGCTTAAACTGGAAAAGTGGTGTGTGGTGTTTTTTTCCTCCATGTTTCGTAACTGTACCGTCAGTCTCTCTGGCTTCCGTTCCTGTATGTAGCACACTGCTGTTATGCCCTATAGCTTGAGCACATGTTCATACACTGTGTGAGTGGAGGGGATGGAGCGTGGGAGAAACAGGAGGCAGAAATGCAGAGAAACAGAATGCTGGGCAGGTTACAAGGAGGTCACTTGATGGATATATTGGAGGATTTCCTCTGAAATTTCTTCTGTTGCCATTACCTATTGTATACTCTGCGTTCTATGATTCTGGCGTGCTTGGCCAGAGAAAGCTGCAGAGTTGAGGGTTTCCCTGAATGACCGACTAATGTACCGGTCAGAGAGAGAAGGAGGAAAGTTCATTCATTCAAGGCCTATCATCACCTTAGTAAATTACCTACTTATGAATGTTAGGGCGCATTATGCGTAGAGAAGCAAATTTTGCCATTGTACTCACTAGCCCATGTTCTTCCGACCAAGAAAGATGTCAGCATTGACCTTAACACCACAGAGGCTGATTTGTTCATTCCTTCCTGCTGCTTTGATTTCTCCCAAGGTTTCATCATTCAGTCCCTCAAATAGTAACTGTCTCCTTTGTGCCAAGCTCCAAAGAGGCAAAAATTGGTTGGGTGCGGTGGCTCGTACCTATAATCTCAGCACTTCAGGAGGTCAAGGCAGGAGGATCATTTGAGGCCAGGAGTTTAAGACCAGCCTGGGCAACATAGTGCCTGTCTCAAAAAAATAAAAATAAAAATTAGTTGGGTATGGTGTACACACCTATAGTGTCACCTACTTGGGAAAAGTGGGGTGGGAGGACCACTTGAGCTCAGAACTTTGAGGCTGTAATGAGCCGTGATTCCACAACTGCACCCTAACCTGGGGGACAAGACCCTGTCTGGTTAAAAGAATATATTTTTTTAAAAAAGAAGAAAGAGACAAATTTGTGGCTGTGTGGAACTTATACTTCAGTAGAGGAAAAACAATATTTTTTTTAAAAAGCAAGGTAGTTGCTATGCTGCATGAAGGTAACTACCATGGGAGAAAAGAAAGAAGGGAATGGAAACGGGGGGTGGGCACAGAATGAGAGGTGGGAGAGAAGTCAGGGAAAGCCCAGGGAAACCGTGACATCTGAAGGGCATGAGCAAAGTGACCCTGTAAGTAGCTGTGCACCAGGGGAAGACAAAGGTCCTGAAGTGATAATGTCCTGGCACATTAAAGCCTGTGGTCATGTGTGGGTTGAGAGAGTACTCATGGGGGGAGTCTGTTTATCTGTTTCTCTTTGTTATTTTTTTGTTGTTGTTTGTTTGTTTTTTTAGAGACAGTTTCACTTTGTTGCCCTCAGTAGAGTGCTGTGGCGTCACAGCTCACAGCAGCCTCCAGCCCTTGGGCTTAGGCAATTCTCTTGCCTCAGCCTCCCGAGTAGCTGGGACTACAGGTGCCCACCACAACGCCTAGCTATTTTTTTGTTGCAGTTTGGCCAAGGCTGGGTTCGAACCTGCCACCCTTGGTATATGGGGCCAGTGTCCTACTCACGGAACCACAGGTGCCACCCATGTACATTTCTTTTAATCTTAGTACTTTTTCTTTTACAATATGATATAATCAATCTGTTTTAGACTTGTTAGCTTCCAAAGTCTTGGACTGCTATATTTGAATGCAGTTATGTGATTAAGCCTTTTTTTTTTTTTATTAATAAATGGAGGAAGAGGATGTATTTAATTAAGCTTGTGCCTCACCCAATGTTTAAGTACCTGGGTCTGCTAACATTACATTATTTATCTGAGTCAAGGCTTTTGAAATATTTAGATTTTTTTTAGAAAAAATATTCTGTTCATCTTGAATGAAACCCCAATATTCAATTAAATCCTAATAGGCTTTTTTTTTTTTTTTTTTTTTGAAACGTTTGAAATGTTTAGGATAGTTCCAGAAACATACAGTTTGCACATTGGAGATGAATTTTTTATTTCTAATTTACTCATCAGTGACCTGATGAACACTCATTCCTTCTTCAGTATACCTTCCTTAACATTTATTGTTCAGCGCCTGCTTTTTAAAATTTAATCCACAGCTGTGTAAATGCGTGCGGGGCCTCCTGGCCTCACTGTAGCCGAGCGGTTTGAATCAG
This sequence comes from Loris lydekkerianus, assembly GCA_963574355.1. Classification (NCBI taxonomy): domain Eukaryota; kingdom Metazoa; phylum Chordata; class Mammalia; order Primates; family Lorisidae; genus Loris; species Loris lydekkerianus. The sequence continues at coordinate 4,513 of CAUYPK010029169.1, forward strand.
CAGTGGAGGTTAGTTGTCATCTTGGCTGTGATCTTTGCAGTGTCTTATCCCTGTCATTTCCTGCATGTCGCACCAGGTCTGGATGTCACAAAGCCATTATGTCACTGTTCTAGCATTTGTAATACTCTCGAGTAGTAATTTCAGAACACGTAGTGAAAAGCTTCAAGTGTTCAAATATAATGAAGTCTGGGGAGTTAACTTTTAGGCTCAATTTTAACTCATTCATTTGGTGCCAAAAAGGAATTTTATAAGTCAGGGTAAGTTTTCCTTTGTGGTAGCTTGGAGCTGAGGACAAATACACTTACTTTCCTATCACCTCAGCTGGAAGAGAGGGTTATAGAGGAGATGTGATAGTCCCTAGGAAATTTATAAATAGGAAATTACAGCTGCTTTTTTTTTTTTTTGCTTTTTTTTTTTTTTGACACAGAGTCTCAAGCTGTCACCCTGGATAGAGTGCTGTTGTATCACAGCTCACAGTGAAATTGCTTCTTCTTGAACCTTAAGGATCGTAATTTCAGTTGCAATTAACACTTTTAGTGCTTTAGCTAATTTTTAATGCTTTAGTGCAAAGCATTTTAGCTACTGGCAACCATTTTTTCTCACACAGATATATTTAGCTCTACTGTATAAACCAAAAAAAAAAAAAAATGCAAAAGAATCTTTATGCGTGGGAATTGTGAAGTTTGAAATCTGCTTTGCTTTTTTTTTTTTTTTTTTAATTGTTAAATCATAGCTGTGTACATTAGTGCCATCACCTGTACCCAATGATTTGATTCTCAGCGGATTATTTATGTACAACAGCAGCCAAGGAAAAGACGCTGACAGGTGTCTATAAAGGCAGAAAGAGGCTCTTCATCTTTTGAGCCCATAAGTTGGGGACTACAGGGAAAGTTCCAAATTTTGGTTCCTTTTTTTTTTGGATGGAATCATTTACTATTCATAGAGCAGTGTGAGCTGGAACTGTAATTTTTATCTAGTTGGGCAGGTGGGGAGAAGAGACTTGGGGGTAGCAGTGCAGAGTGAACATCTCTACACTGCAAGTTCACGGTGCCTGAGGTCGGTTCAAACCTTGCGCCAATCAGTGGCTCCCATAGGAAGCTTTTTGGAACAGTGAAGCCTATTCTGTGTGTTTTTTTTTTGTTTGTTTGTTTGTTTGTTTTGTTTTGTTTTACTATCTGCACATAGTGCCAGGAAATTCTGGAAGCTCTGACAATAAAAATAGTTTTCTTTAGTTGAAAAAATCTCTAACACCATGATAAGAGGACAGATGTATCTTGTGCAATTAAGTCACCATCTGTGGAGTGTTGCAATTGCAGAAATGCTGAAAGTCACTGGGTGTTTAAAGTAATGAAGGAAGACAGGGCTTGGAAGAAGCAAAATGGATAGTCTCCTTGGTCAAGGCAAAACCTAAGCAGTGTGTGTGTGTGGGGAGGGGGATGAGTTCCTGAACTCTGGAGAACAGAATGTGTGAGGGATTATAATAGACAGAAGAAAACTTTCTCCAATAGTTACCTTTCCATTCACTCATCACCTGTGGATGTTTAATCAAAGGTCAAAAATGTGAGTGAAATAATTGAACCAAGGCAGTTCCATCTTACATTTGAAACATTTCTCTTCTACTGAGAAGTAACCTTTTATTCATTAAAAGCATTTCAGACAAATCCTAATATCTGAAACTTCTCCCCATATTTAACTGATCCTCTGTTCCCCTATATCAGCGGTTCTCAACCTGTGGGTCGCGACCCACAGGAACTGTATTAAAGGGCCGCGGCATTAGGAAGGTTGAGAACCACTGCCCTGCATGATGAAACATTAAATTAATACTTACACCACCAATATATATATCAAAAGAAGAAAATGAAAAACTTTCATTAATTGAACAAAGAACAAAATAGAATTCAACATACATACACACCAGTGAATCACATTTTTGCACATCTTAGCTATATGTTGATGTACATAGACGTGAAATTATTCCAAGGGGATTGTGATAAATATTTTGCGGGTGTTAGATTTTTCATGTTTTTAAAATATTTCGGAAAAGTAGTCATAAAGCATGAGTTAATTAAGGTCATTTCTGGAGTACAATGAAAGACATTATGTCTCATAAATGTCTCATCTTGGTATGCAAACTCTAATATTCTCAGAGGTCACAAATTTACAATTAAAAGTTTCAATTATTTTTGATAAGTCCTTAAAATTTCAGTGACCAAACTTCTTAGTTTCTTTCCCTACCTCAACATGTCTGCCGACAGATAAATGTTTACATATTCTAAAGAAGTTGACTATTGAAGTGAATGTTTGGGTGAATTATTTTTAAAAAATAGTTTTTTTCTTTGTTTTAAAATAATGATCATAATAATTGTGTTTATAAATTCAAGATTTTCTGTTTGAGTGTCTTTCAGGATGAGGCATGTTTGTGTAAAATTACACTGAAAATTGTTATCATTGGTGTGAAAGTTATTTTGGCATAAGACATTTCCAATTTCTTATAGGATCTATACTTATGGAGCAACATACATGCTTGTATTCAAAATAAAATGTATTGCTGTTCTTCTATAAGAGGATGTGTTAGAAAACAGTGGCAAAATGTCCCAGAGTTAGGGTCCTATTTCCAGGGTAACTCACTAAGCTCTCTTTTACAAGAGCATAAATGTTTACCTAAGCAAGAAGGTGAAGTTCGTTATGCCCAATAAAGGGCATTTTGCAGTGCTGGTTTACAGAAAACATTCAGCAGACAGTGGATGTTTTACATGAAGTACAGTGCGTTGTTTGAAACTTTTTTGCTCATCTATACGCTGTGCTTAAAATAAACACTCTCTGGGAATATGCCAGTCTTTTTTTCCTACCAGCCTTATTCCACACCCTAGATTTTGTCACCTGCCAAAGTCAAATAAATCTTATCTAAACAGTTGAGATAAGCATTGAGTTGTACCCAGTATGGTCAAATCAACAAACCTCTCCAAAAAACAGAAATGAAATACAATATTGCTAGATTAAACAGTCTACAATAGCAATCATGTTTGCATTTAAAGATTTTATTCCAAAAGGATTACAGTCTTGGTATCTATTTTTTTTCCTCCTGCCTAGACAAGACGGCGACATACTGACTCAAACAAAATGCATTTGTTCTCTAACAATTTAACTTGTCCAGCTCTTATAAACAAGGCCCATAGGTGTATGAAGTCTACCGACTTAATCAGTAACTTATGTCGTTAACCTTGTATAAGCAAGTATGCTTGAGATGTACCAGGGTTGGATTGTGTGTTGGATTTATTATTTTTTTTTTCCAACAGGAAAGCCTTTCTTCACGCAGCCTATGTACAAATTCTGTAGAATTCTGGTACTTCATTGCCTGTACCTCATAGAAAAGCTTCGCCGTGTTAAACTTCTCTGAAAAGAGAAGATAGCATAAATAAAAGTGATTTATAAAAATTATAGAATACTGTAAAAATACAATTTTCTTCTTTTCCAGGGCATACAATATTTTAAATATTTGCTAATAAGTTGTAAACTCTACAAGGGCAGAAACTGTGGCTGTCTGGTTTATACTGTTATCTCCAGGGCTGAGAAAGGTACCTCGTTCAGAGTTAGAACTCTATGAATATTTGGTCAATGAATAAATAATGTTTTCAAGAAGATACTGTCATCTTTGCAGATGAATACAAATATTTAATAATTATGTCACCAATTTGTTTTCTTTCTTTCTTTTCTTGTCTTCTCTCTCTCTTTCTTTCTTTTTTTTTTTTTTTTGGAGACAGTGTCTTGCTTTGTTTCCTGGGCAGTGAGTGCGTCATCTGAGCTCACAGCAACCTCAAACTCCCATGCTCAAACAATCCTCCTGCCTCAGCCTCCCAAATAGCTGGAAGTACAGGCATGTGCCACTGTGCCCAGCTAATTTTTTGATTTTTATTTTTTTAGTAAAGATGGCACTTCACTGTGTTGTTCAGGTTGGTGTTGAACTCCTGTCCTCCAGTGAGTCTGCCGTCTCAGCCCCTCAAAGTGCTAAGATTACAGGCATAATCCACTATGCTCAGTAACATCAATTTCTGGTATTTGAAAGCACATTTCTGAAATGAGAACATTCTATATTTAACCTATAAATGGTTCCCTTCCAATGTCCTGTCATTTAATTAGCAGTTTTTTTATTTTTAATTTATTTATTTTTATTGTTAAATCATAGCTGTGTACATTAGTGCAATCAAGGGGTACAATGTGCTGGTTTCATATACAATCTGAAGTATATCAAACTGTTCAGCATAGCCCTCATGGCATTTTCTTAGTTACTGTATGTAGGCATTTGTATTCTGCATTTAGTAAGTTTCACCTGTACCCATTCTAAGATCTTTTTGGCCGGGGAGGGGTTTGAACCTGCCATCTCCGGCATATGGGGCCAGTGCCTTATTCCTTTGAACCACAGGCACCACCTTAATTAGAAAATTTTTATTTATGTGTAATATGGAAAGGATAAATGTCATTTTTTCACTGCTGGTTTTTGGAGGAATACCTCTAAGTTTTTACCAACATTGGTGCATTTCTTACTGTAGAGCAACTTATACATTGCCCGCTGATTTGAAAATGACCCATTTTCTCACCATTCTTTCAGTGGATCTCACGTACTTTGTTTCAGCTTCTACCACAGCTGAGAATTAACCTAATTGGATGTAGATATGTTATTCAAATGTGCTACTCTTTTTTTAAGGTTCAAACAATAATATGAAATATGTACTTTTATTTCTAATTTATATTTTGCTTTATAAAAGCAAGCATATCTACTCTTGTAAAGGTATATATATGATATTTAGTATCAGAGAACTAAGAGCCTTTTAATTTTTGAGTGCCTACTATGACAAGTACTGTGTTGTACAAAATAGACGAATTACTTCTAATATTTATGCTATCCATTTGAGGGAGATAGTAACATTACCAGTAATACACCCATTTCCCATATGAGTAAACTGAGGCTCAAAGAGGTTACCACATCTCTATAAGAGACACACAGCTGATTAGTCACAGATCACATTTTTTTGTTCAGGTCCATCTGACCCCCAAGCATAAGGTTTAAGTTTCAAGGCATTTTGGAGAAGATTGCAACTTGTGCATTATTATTTTGGTAAATTAAAATTTCTCTGTAACCACATTGAGATGTTTCAACTGGGGATTTGAATCAGAAGACCAAGAATAAAATTTAGAAGTCTTAAAAATACAAGGAATGAAATGCTAATATTTTAATCTGGAATTTACAAAAAGAATACCGTTGTTGTATTTGCCATTTAATTTATTATAGTCTTTAGATAACCCCAGATTACTTGAGATGTTGTTTGAAAGCCTGCAAGTTTCACATGTGTGTTAAGAAAGCCTAGGAACACGTCTCCTGGCAAGATTCCCCGTGTTGTGTCTGTGTGCAGAATCAACAGCCCCAGGCATCCTGATGCTCAGGTGTGCACAGTGGTGGGGTGTGGAAAGAATACAAATGTAGCATTTACCTTACTATTTTTTTCATGTATACATTAATACATTTATGGGGTACAATGTGCTGATTTCATATAGAATTAGGAATGCTTACATCACACTGGTTAATATAGACCTCATCTCCTTACTTAGTTATTGTGTTAAGACCTTTATACTAATAGATCCAATATGTACCTTTGTATTATGCACCATGGGTGTGATCCCACCATTCACCCTCCCTCGATCTGACCTCTCCCCTCCCCTCTCATCCCCCTCCTCCCTCCTTCATCCTGGGCCATAGTTGTGATCTATTTTTCATATGAAAGTGTGAGTGATTGTAAATTGGTTTCATAATACTGTTGAGTACGTGGGATATTTTTTCTTCCCTTCCTGAGATACTTTACTAAGAAGGATATGTTCCAGCTCCATCCATGTAAACATAAAAGAGGTAAAGTCTCCATCTTTTTTTTAAAGCTGCATAATATTCCATGGTAAACACATGCCACAATTTATTAATCCATTCATGGGTTGATGGACACTTGGGCTTCTTCCATAATTTGGCTATTATGAACTGAGCTGCAGTGAACAATCTGGTGCAAATATCTTTGTTAAATAAAGTGATTTTGGGTCTTTTGCATATACACCTAGTAGAGGAGTTGCAGGAGTGCAAGCTAATACGTCCCTTTTGAAAAGAAATACGGAGAATACCCAGGGATCTAGAAGTAGACCTGCCGTTTGATTCTGCATTTACCTTACTATTAAGCATGAAATGTTCAGATGAATATGGCTACAAGTGTCTTTTCTGTCCGAGAAATGTTAGTTTTCCTAAATTGTTGGATATGTTCACTTAACTAAGCCAAGGAAAACTGAGCACAGTTTTAAAACTTGCTTGGCTATACCTTCAGGACATTTTTGTTATGTAATACATTCTGACAGTTTTTAGGAAAATTCCCCAGGTGTGCATATTTTCAGTGGGGTATTAGCACATCACCGTTCCCTTATCAAGGGATCCTGGGTACGGTTCTCAATTTCATTGTTAGCCAGATGCAGTGACACGCATTGACTGGCCGTGTCTATGCTTTATTGAATTTCAAGTAAAAATTTAGGGCTAAGTTTATGCATTTCTGTCAACCTTTTCCTTTTTCTTTTTTATATTTTTTCAGCAGAACATTTAAGGTAATACTAGAAAGTCCTAAACAAGTAAAAAGTGACCATTGGCATAAACCACAGCTGCTAGGGCAACACCAGGATAAGTGTGAACCAAGTTCTTTGTATCTGGCAGATATAAAGCCAGATCTGGAGGGAAAGGCGGCTTCTTTTCTGGGTAGGGTCTGTCTTCTGCTCTTTGCTTTTCAGTTCCCCTCTTGATCGTCATGTAGCTGTTTGTACTTATAGGACCATTTGCTGCTGATGCTTTTGCCCAAGTCAATATTTGATGATTACTCTTCTGGGTGTGTCTGCCTATGCGGATTTATGTCTCTTTCTCTGAAAGTCTGCCGTTATGACTTCTCTTTTGTTTTTCACACTATATACTTCTTTACCTGTCTGCTCTATGCAGGGCCCTCTGGCGTGATCTCAACGCTAAGACAAGGTCCTTGTTATCAGACTTTTGAAAACCTTCTTGGAGGGACAGAGCACATACTTCTGAGCAAAAGTAGCAGTGGAATGTCTGAAGTGTATCAGATGACTTTTATTGGTATGAAAGGTGGGATCCAGAAGTAGGGGTGGTCACTGTGAGCTGTGGTACTTAGGGAGTGTTTCTGTTTCCAAGATCACTTAGGCTAGAGCTTGTTAAGAGATAGCAATTTGTCCACATCAAGAATTGCACTTACAGCTTCCCTTTCTTCCCCCCTGACCAATAGGAAACTGATCAGGCAATTGAGACCTAAGTAGAACTCTGCTAACATGTCATGATTAATGGGCACTGCACTGTCTTTCTTGTTTCTTTCCCTTTTCCTCCTTTATTTTGCCTGTCATGTGAAAGAGATTGGATAGAGCCTTAGAAGCAGTTTTTCCATAAGAGAAGGCATTTAAAGACCCCTTAAAAATGTTTGGCTCTCACCTTTTTTAGTCTCTGAATCAAAGTTGACTTGTTTGAACTTAAGTCACTGTTTACTCAGGTATTGTTTTACCTACAGCTTAAAATAATTATTAACTGATTTTGAAACATATTTAATCTTTCTGGTATATTGTCAAGTGGGTGGCCATCAAGAATTGATTCATATTTCATGTGTGTTCATTGCTGTATTCTAACTAGATGCCCACTTCACTCCCTGTAGCAGCCCAATCTCTGAACCTGGGGGTAAGATTGACATGGAAACCAATATGAATGAATGAAAATTTTACCCCCTCCCCTAGACCCTGTGTTTTTCATCTTACTTCCTAATAAACTAAAAGATATTGGCATTCAGCTCTTCTCTTTAATTCCTCCAGAGTACAGATGACATCCTTTGTGAAAATTCCCCTCCCTTCCCCAGCTGTGGAAGCTCAGTTTGTGTTAATCACTATTTCCATTCTCCATCCACCTACAAGTTTCCCTCGCCTTGTATTGTTTGGTTTTTTTAAACCTAGAGACAAGCGCACACTTAGCTGGGGAAGAAGAGGGAAATCTATCATAAGATAAAGGCTTATATGAAGCCGAAAAAACTTTGTAAGTTGTGATTTGTCTTTTAGCTTCAGAGCCCCTGAAAATTGATATGGGTCTGCTTGTGGGGAATAGGCCATGTCTGAGTGAATTCTTCATTGTGGGATGACCAGGGCTAGGGCAACACCAGGCTACAGTGCGAACCCAGTGCTTTATTTGGCAGAAATTTGGTCAGATGGAGGATGCGATTCTTTAGTATTTATTTCTTAATTCACTGGACTCTTCTCTTAGGACATGGTCAGCATCTGCTCCCCCCACTACATCCCCACCAACTCCTGTCATTTGGTCATTGACTTTCTTGATTGGTCTACTTAACTTTTTCTCCTTTTTTTTTTCTTCTTGTCTACTTTTGGGAAATTCCCTCACATTTCTTCCCCAAACCTTCTGTGCAGTTTTTTTCTATTTCTGTTACTATGTTTTTATGTTTGTAGAACTGTTTCATTCAATTAAGAGGGTGTCTCAATACCCCAGGAAATAGTTGGGACGGGATGTAGTGGTGGGAGTGGTGAAGTGAAGTCATATCCTGGGTGTGTTTGGAATCTAGAACCAGCACAATTCATGATGTTTTGAATGTGGAAGGTGAGGCAAAGATCAGAGTTCAGGACGACTCATCAGAGCACTAGGCAAGTAGAATGTCCATCGTGGGCGATGGGGGGGAATAGGAGCAGAGGGGCCCCACCTGTGATACACTCAGGTAAGGATGCAGAGAAGGTGGTGAAGTCTATAAATTCTGAGTTGGGAAGGAGGTTGAATGCTGGCGACGAGAGTGTGAGAATATCTCAAGACCACCACAAGATGGGTTGAGACCACCAAGGCAGTGCGTCTAGAAAGAGATGAGAAGAGGTGCGAGGACTGAGCCCTAGGAAGCTTTAAAAATCAGAGGCTGGAGAGAGGAGGAGTCAACAAGGGAGACTGAGGAATGGGGGACATTATGAGTAGACAGGCACAAGCGGAAGGGAAAGTGGTATTCTAGAAGTTAAATTAAATACATGTATCAGAAGGAAAAAATTTACAACTGTGTCAAATGCTGCCAAAGATTGAGAAATGTACATTTGGATTTCATAAGATCTAGATGACTGGTACTTTAGACTCAGTCGTCTGAGCACAGGTGTAGTGGGTAGGATTAGGAAGTAATGGGTGGAGAGGAATGGCGGGACAGCAAGTTTCAAGGACACTTTGTAGAAGATGGAACAGTTTTATGCCATTTTACATTTCTGGTTTTTTATTGTTTGCTAACCCTCTGTATCAGTTTTTTCACCTTTTTTTTTTTTTAAATCTCATGGCACACTTGAACCTATAATTAAATTTCTGCAGCATACTTAAATTATATTGATCAAAATAAAGAGTAATAAAAAGAATATACTTACTGTGCTTTGGACTTCTTTCAAAAATAATTCAATTGATCTTTAAAAATTACTGTGGCACATCTAAGACCTTTTTGCAGAACTCCGGTGGGCCACGGCACACCTCTTGAAAATCACTGCTCTAGAGGTTTCCTGGAAGATTGAATCCTTGTTGTCTGTTCTTGCTTAAAAAGGCAATGAGAAGCCATGAGTCCTTGGGTAGGGCTTTTGACTTAGGGAGTTCTGTAGTTTTTTCTGTGTGTGATTTGTTGGGTATTCACTGACCTCTTTATATTTTGGCTTTTCCTCTTGGAATGGTGAGATCCTTCAGAGACTTCCAATTTCTGACTGTGTCCTGGACCCCAAGTTGGGGAGGAGGGCTGGCTGGATATGACGGGCTTCAGTAATCAGCACGCACGTGGTCCCTGTGTTTTCATCATTGTTCCTTGGCCTACACCTGTGCTTTCAGGGCCATGTTTTAATATTGCAAGAAAACCAACCTAATGGAGTTGGACTTCTTACCCTCAGTTGGACAGGTCCCTGCTGCCAATTCCTCCTCCATCAGAGTTAGTTCCCAGTTTTCTTAGGGTCAGCTATCCATTTGTCATTCTACTCTATTCTATTCTATTCTATTCTATTCTATTCTATTCTATTCTATTCTATTCTATTCTATTCTATTCTATTCTATTCTATTCTATTCTATTCTTTTGAAACAGAGTCTCTCCTTGTCACCGTCAGTAGGGTGCCATATAGTTTTAAGGGAATTCCAGGACAGAACAAAATTAGGTATAGGTACTTATCCTGACATCTTAACCACACATAATTCCCACCAATAAATACATATAGAAGTTCAAATCAAATGAAGCTATCAAAATGGTAGGTGATGCTATTAATATTTAGACCACAGTACTTCTTTCCAAAAAGGCTGTATTAGTTTGCAATCCTCAAAGAGCTAAAAGTAGACTTTCCACTTGATTCTGCAATCCCATTACTAGGTATTTACCCAGAAGGAAAAAAAAATCATTTTACCATGAGGACATTTTCACTAGGATGTTTATTGCAGCTCAATTCATAATCAGCAAGATGTAGAAACAACCATCAACTCATGAATGGATAAACTCTGGTATATATACCATGGAATACTATTCAGTCATAAAGATGAAGACTTTACAACTAATGTATTTACTTAGATGGATTTGGAGAACATAGTTCTAGGTAAAGTATCACAAGAATGGAAAATCAAGCATCCAGTGTAATCAATACTAATAAGAAACTAATAAATGAACAACTTCAGTCCCATACAAGAAAAAAAAAAAAACACAATTAAATTCAAGGAGGAGAGGAAGGAGGGAGAAGATTTGGTAAGCTCTCACCTAACTATTACAATGTAGGGATATATGTCATACATCCTGGGGGAAGGGCTCCGCTACAACTTGGACTTTACCAAACACAAGCAATGTAACCTAAATCATTTGTGCCCACATATTAATCTGAAATAAAAAAAAAAACTTAGACCTTCAGTTATTCATTCACTTTCAAATACTCTGTTGCTTTCATGATTATTTTGCATTTGACAACTTCATTCTTTGTGTCTCCCATTCACACAAGCTCTACCTTGTGCTAATATTAAAAGGTAATTATTTGTGAGCTATGCTATGCTGTACTATACTATGAGCTTTTCCAGGTGGGGGAGTATATGTATCTCCAGACCCCCAAAATGTTTTATAAGACACTTGCAAAACAGATAACATCCGATAAATAGCAATTACTTCCCCCCAAAAGGTAAAAGTTTCTTTCTCACCAAAATAATACAGTGAAATAGAAATGAACTGCTTTTAAAGTCTGAATGACAGGCTACTTGCAATCCCTTCTAAAGTGCTCTTAGAACACTGTGGTTCCCAGTAGCTGGGGTAAGATGACAAGCCTGGGACCATTTGATAAGAGGATGCTTCTGATCTCTGTTACTTGGGATGAGTTTTTGCACACACAGAGATCTTTCCTTCTCAGCAATTTGCAAAGCTAATTTCATTTTAGCTTTGCCTGTGGCTTCTGAATCCCAAAGGGTAAAAGATAGTTTCTCTAAGCCCTTATTTTCTTTTTTCCCCTGTCAGTGAGAACAGGGCATGAACTGTAAATATGGGGTGACTTGTACTCATTTGGTTATAGGCTTCTGCTGACTCTTCCCCTCTTTTCATATACCTTAACCCCAATCAGTGTTAATGGTTTCCCTGTAGGCATTTGTTTACTATCAGTACAACTGGCACTGTCTTTTTTCTTTTTTTCTGAGAATATTTCCAGCCTAGTTTGTCTAAAACCTCTCAGGAAAGATATTGACAGGAGAAATGGTAAGAAACCATTTGCTGTACGGGAATGAGAACGGGGCCATAATAAAAACTCACAAGGAACATTTGGAGCGTTTGCATTGTGTGCGGCACTGCATTTTATTTTTACTATGTAATCTCCTGCCAGAATCCCTAGAGAGGTAGGTGCTCACATTATTAGGTCCGTTTTGCAGATGAAGAAATTAATATGCTTATGCAGGCAATGAATTGTAGAACCAGCTGACTGCAGAGTTCATGACCCGTTGCTTTTTTAGTGCTGTCAGATGAAAATGTGTCATAACACATTTATTATTATCTTTATATTTTTGTTTCTGAGCTATGAATTCAGCCAAAACGAAGTTATTTACATGGAGATGAGCAGAGTAATCTTCAAGAATGGTCAGTTTGTCTAGGAAAATTGAAGTTAAAGTTGACTCTCAGGAATTACTCATCTCAGCCTATTTCAGCCTTTCAGTGTTCAAGGAAGATGTTCTCAACTGTAGAGGGAAGAGTCTGTCCATATTATCTCCTATGTCTGAATAGTGCATCTCATATAACCTGTATCTGTAAAAATTAGGAAGCTGGACTGATTTAATAGGCTGTGCCTGTACTGGAAGCCAGTTTTCCAGAATAGCACATTTCTTCTTTCTGCCTAAACATGTTTCCCTGTGTCCTCTGTCAACTTAAAGCTTACTAGGAAAGTAAAAACATTCATATCAATCAAATAAATATAAGGTAGACAGCAACAGAGAACCACAAGTTGGGACTTGAACAAGTAAGGAATTATTTAGGGAACAAACAGACATTTATTAACATGGTATGGTGGGCAGGTTCTCAGATGGCCTTAAAGAGCCTCACCCCTAGTATTATTCATGATCTCATGTAACCCCCTCACCTTGTATGGGTCTGGACTTCATGGTTCACGTGAATAGAATATAACAGAAGTGATGGGATGACACTTCCAAGATTAGTTTATAAAGAAAGGGATATTTGGCCGAGTGTGGTGCCTCACACATGTAATTCTAACACTCTTGGAGCCAAGACAGGTGGATTGCTTGAGTTCAGGATTTCAAGACCAGCCTGAGCAAGAGTGAGACCCCCATCTCTACTAAAAATAGGAAAACCTAGCTGGGCATTGTGGCACCTGTGATCCCAGCTACTTGAGAGGCTGAGGCAAGAGAATTGCTTAAGCCCAATAGTTTGAGGTTGCTCTGAGCTGTGATGATGCCATGGCACTCTGCTCAGGGCACAGAGTAAGACTCTGTCTCAAAAAAAAAAAAAAAGGAGGTTAGAATAAGAAGAATGTCCCTCATTTCTGGTGCTGAAGATGCAGCCATGGAGGAGAACATATTAATTGCAATGTGTCCAGAGATAAACATCTGCTTGTGTACAATGTCATGTGTCAAATGTGAGAGCGTTTCTTATATTGGGTCTATGATTCTTAGCTGCTTTGAATTGATTTTCATGTCTATTTTTAAGTAATGTGGTATTTTTAAAATTTTTAATTATTATGGATATATAACAGTTGTCTGTGGGGCCCATGTGATGTTTGGTACAAGCATACAACTTGAATTAATCAAATCAGGGTAATTGGGGTATCCATCACATTGGGAATTTAACTTTTTTTGTGTGTTAGGAATGTTCCAATTCCATGCATTTAGTTATTTTAATGTATACCCTAATTTATTATTGATTATAATCAGTTGGTTGTGCTATCAAATATTGTTCATTCTATCTACCTACTTATATTTTTGGACCCATTAACCATCCCCCCTCTTTTCTCCCCTCCCTACTACCCTTCCCAGCCTCTGGTAACCATCATTCTACTCTCTGTCTCCATGAGATTAATCGTTTTCAATATTTGACTCCCACTTATAAATAAGAACATGCAAGGTTTGTCTTTCTGGGCTTGGTTTATCTCACTTAACACACAGTCTCTAGTCTTTTCCTTGTGGTTTCAAATGGTGAGATGTCATTTTTGTGGCTACAATAATATTCCACCGTGTATGTGTACCACAGTTTCCTTCTCTAATCATCTTCTGGTGGACACTTAGGTAGATTCCATATCTTGGTTATTGTGAGTACTGCTGCAGTAAAGGCGAGTATGTGTACGTCTTTTGATCTAACAACGCTCCTCCTTTGGATGTATACCTGGCAGTGGGGTTGCTGGGTTGCATGGTAGTTTGATTTTCAGTTGTTTTGAGGAGCCTCCATACTTTGCTCCATGGTGATTGTATATAATTTAATTTATATGCCCACCAACACTGTACTAGGGTTCCCCTTTCTCTACATCCTCATCAGCATTCATTATTGCCTATCTTTTTGATAAAAGTCATTTTAACTGCGGTAAGATGATACCTCATTGCAGTTTTGTCTTGTACTTCTCTGATGACCAATGATGTTGAGCATTTTTTCATATACTCTTATTGGCCATTGGTGTGTTTTTTGAGAAATGTTTATTCAGTTTCTTTGCACCCCCCCCTTTTTTTGAGACAGAGTCTCACTCTGTCACCCTGGGTAGAGTGCCGTGGCATCATCCACATCTAACAGCAACCTCAAACTCTTAGGTTTGAGCAATCTCCTTGGCTCAGCCATCTGAGTAACTGGGACTACAAGCATTCACCAACACACCTGGCTAGTTTTTCTATTTTTAGTAGAGATAGGGTCTCACTCTTGCTCAGGCTAGTCTCGAACTTCTGAGCTCAGGCAATCCACCTGGCTCGGGCTCCCAGAGTGCTAGGATTATAGGTGTGAGTGACCATGCCCACCTTTACCCATCTTTTAATCAGATTATTTTGCTGTTGAGTGGTTGGAGCCCCTTATATCTTCTAGTTATTCCTCCCTTATCAGGTGGGTAGGTTGCAAATATTTTCTCCCATTCTGTGGGTTGTCTCTTGCCTTTCTTGTTTGTTATGCAGAAGCTTTTTAGCTTGATGTGATCTCATTCATCCAATTTTACTTGGGTTGCTGGTGCTTTGTGGGTATTACTGAAGAAGTCCTTACCCAGGCCAAGGTCCCACTGCATTTCTCCAGAGTTTTCTTTTAGCAGTTTCCTGGTTTCATGTCCTATATTTAAGTCTTTAATTCATTTTTATTTGATTTTTACATATTGTGGGAGACATGGGTCTAGTTTAATTCTTCTGTATATGGATATCCAGTTTTTCCAGCACCATTTATTGACCAGATTGTCATTTTCCCACTGTATGTTCTTGGTAACTTTGTTGAAGGTAAATTGACTGTAGATGTGCGGATTTATTTCTAGGTTCTGTATTCCGTTGGTCATAAGTGTCTGTTGTTATGCCAAAGCCAAGCTGTTTTCTGTTACTATGGCTTTGTAGTATAATTTGAGGTCCAGTGTTGAGGTTCCTCCTGGTTTGTTCTTTTTATGCAAGGACTTTTGAGTTTTGACTATTCTGGGTCTTTTGAGGTTCCACATAAATTGTAAGGTTAATTTTTCTATTTCAGTGAAGAATGTTGTTGGTATTTTGATGGGGATTGCATTGACTCTGTTGATTGCTTTGGGTAGTATAGACATTTTAACAATGTTGATGACTCTAATCCATGAGCAGGAATCTCATTCGTTTTTTTGTGTCCCCTTCAAATTCATTCATTGATGGTTTATAGTTTTCATATAGAGACATGTAATGTAGTATCTTGAAATCAAAAGGCAACAGATTTTTTTTTTATTTAGACATTTTATTTTGAGACATTTTTAATATCTTAGGTTGAATTAAGTTGAGTGATAGGGTTCCAAACTAGTGCATTTCATTCTTCAGGAAGCGTGGTTTAATAAAAGCAACATTGAATTTCAGCATGCTCATTCCTGCAGAGCTCATGGGAAGTGCTGTTATGGTCTGGTCTTTTGTTTATTGAAGGCATGTGTTTAACCTGAACCTTTACTCTAGCACAACCTCAGCTCTGATTCTAGTTTATAACCTACGTGTTTACAGATAATACATTTTTTAAAATAATTACACACATTATATCAAGACTTCTTGAATTATCTTTCTTATATAATTGCTTATTTTCTCCACATGATGAACATATGCTACAGACAAATGTTATTATTATTTCACTTGATAACGTCTCAGAGAAGCTTAGTGTCTTGATCGTAGACCCACAACTAATTGATGGGAAAGCCTGATCTTCTTTTTCTTCTCAATCTAGTCATCAGCATTGTATAGAATTGTAGACGTGAATATAAAATTGCTGTCCATTTTGGACTGGAGTTTATTATGAGCACAGGGCCATTCATAGGTTGTTTAAAGGGAGTGGTAAACATCTCCACTTGTTTGAATCCTGGTCAGCTAGGGTACTTGACAAATTAGTGAGTGGTCTTTTAGTGTACTAAAGGGGACAGGGTTCTCTTTCAACACCTCCTTTATTCTTGCACTCTCCCACATAAAAACATAATAGATACTTCTTGGTTAAATTCACGACACTTTTACTTGTTATTATTGCCCCACGAAAATTCAAAACCAAACCTTTGCCAATATTTCCCATTACTTCCTGTCTCCTCCCCTATGATAGAACTGAAACTCATTAAGTGACTTACTTGAAGCCAATGCGGCAGCAAATGAAAATTTAAATTTAAAATCAGTTTACTTTGATACTATGTTCTACATCTATTGAGAGGATCATATGGTCTTTGTTTTTGCCTCTGTTTATGAGGTGAATTGCATTTATAGTTTTGCTTATATTAAACAAGTCTTGCATCCCTGCAATAAAGCCTAATATGTAGCTATATTCTCTTTGCTAAGATTTTATTGAGAATTTTTGCATCAATATTTATTAGCAAGACTATAGTTCTACTTTTTAGTTGGGTGCTTTCTTGGTTTTGGTATCAGGGTGATGTTTGCTTCATAGAACGTGTTGGGAAAGGTTCCTCCTTCTCAATGTTTTGGAATAGGTTCTGCAATATAGGTACAAGCTCATCTTTGAAGGTTTGATAGAATTCTGGTGTGAAGCCATTTGGTCCAGGGCTTGATTCTGTGTTCTGTGTTCTTTCCACATCAATAAGATTCGTGCCATAAAAATAATATTACCTTTAAAGCAGCTATAACCATGATATAATTTTAATTCGTAGGTGATTTCCTCCCAAAGGCAGCTAAATTTTGGACCTGAAACAGGGAGATTTCTGAAGAATGTTATTCTAGAAATTTTGACACCATTCAACATATTAAAAACTCCTTAGCATATGATCACAACTAGAAATCGGCATGGTGTAGTCTCATGACCAGTTGTCTGCAGACTTTCAGGACGGGGCAATTTACTCCCTTCCCACCCAAGTAGCTCCAATCTCAAATAATTATTAGTCGAGTAACTGTTAACCCTTCCAATAAACCAGCATAGTCTGTGATATACAAGAAATGTTTTACATTCATTAAATTCATGAGGGAATGCATTATTTTCTTGATTTTAGAACTTTATTAATTGAAAACATACCACCTACCTAATCATGGATGATACTACTAAAAAATCAGTAATATATGAATTTTAATCTATGTCCTGATGTCTGAAATAGTAATATGTATCCTTTATTTTTTAAATTGAGGACTTGTAGTACCTTGATAAACTGAAACTTTCTCAGATTGCATATCTTATCTTTATTTCTTGTCTAAGACTCTTACTACCAAATCCATTCCTTTGTTAGCATCTAATCTCATTTCTTTTCAGAAACATAAGCAATATTGTTATTGCTCAAAACTGCTAATTCTCATTTGAATCTTATTCACATTTCTCACGCTATCTAAAGGAAAATTGTGTGGAGAAATAGTAATAGTGTTGCTTGCTTTCTGGTGAGATTTTCTATAGATGATTTAAAATGAGGTTTCATGGGTCAGGGTCTTTTAAGACCTTAGTTAGGAGCATATGGCATTTGTATTCTTAGGTATAGGATGTTACACGAAATAAAGAGATGAGAAATCTCAGGCCAGTTGCAAGTAGAGTTTTCTGTGGGAAAATTTTGCAGGAATAAAATAATGGATAGCTTAATCCCAGCAGTTTGGAAGTTTAAGGCAAGAGAATTGCTTGAGGCCAGGAGTTAAGACCAGCATGGGTCATGTAGTGAGACGCCCATCTCTGCAAAAATTAAAAAGAAATAAAATTAGCCACGCACAGTAGCGTGCACTAGTAGTTCCAGCTAATTGGCAGGCTGGCAAGGAGGATCACTTGACCCTGGGAGTTTACATCTATAGTGAACTATAATTATTCCACTGAACTCCAGCTGAGGTGATATGAAAACCTGGCTTAAAAAAAGAAAAAAAAAAAAAAAAGAAGGTAAAGTCAAAGAACAATTGTATGCCCTAGTATAAATGATTTTATTGTGCTTTTTTGCCTTGTCCTAAGGATGAAATCTTACACTAAGTCGACTACTAGCATTTCCTTTAGTTTTTCCTTCAATGTCACCACATCACCAAGGAAATGCAGAGAATTATTGGATTGTTAGCTAGTTTATAAATTCCAAAGCCAGAAACCACTGGGTTTTCTTTTAAGGGTTAGACTGTGCAGATTTAAGGAGGGGACGGCAATTCTGTATGTGAATTTATTGCCTTCATTTGGGTTTTATGTATTTTGTTACATAGTACATTACTGAAAATTATGAGTTAATTCCTTTTAATGAATATTTGAAATATAGTCAAAAGGAGCCGGACTATATTCTTACTTCTCTCTCTGTTTGCTTTATATGGTCTAAGG
Source organism: Loris lydekkerianus (assembly GCA_963574355.1). Taxonomy (NCBI): domain Eukaryota; kingdom Metazoa; phylum Chordata; class Mammalia; order Primates; family Lorisidae; genus Loris; species Loris lydekkerianus. The sequence continues at coordinate 22,968 of CAUYPK010029169.1, forward strand.
TGTAAGAAGATTTGTCTAAGAAACTTAAACTCCTAGATTGCATTTAATAATTAATTTTTTGGAAATTGAGCTAATGGATTATTATTAGGATAGAATTATCATACGATTTTTGTTGGTGAATCTGGGCTCTGTTCCCAGCTCCAAATAGAAATGCTGATTACTTTGGTTAGATTTCTCCTCCATCCTATGTTTTTATTTCCCATTTGTCTTTTTTAATTCTTCCCTTGGCTTTTGCCAGAGCCAACCAGAAAAGGTCTCATGTACTTATAGCTTTGAGGTAGAGACATTGTAAAAATGCCTCAGCTATCAAGATAAATATATGCAATTTGTGTGTATCCACTTTGTGATATTTTCCTAGAAATCTTTAACTCCATGAGAGCTTCTCTAGCTACTTGGCACAAATCTAATCAGGGAAAATTCACCTTGTGTCTAGCTAATATAACGCAGAATGGTTTTGATTCATCCATGGCACACCTACTTCAAAATTCAATGTAACATTTCCCAGGCAAACACATGCATAAAGAACGTATTCCTGAAGTTCGATTATATGTTCTGCTTCTTCTTTGTATAACCTTGGGTCGTTTCTGTTTCAAAGATATTTTCAGGTTCATGTGCTCATGTCAATACCAATATCAATGAATTATCCTTTGATTATAACACTTTGAGAAATTACAACAGAAAACACATATATCATTTCTGTACTAGGTCTATCAGTTTAATGATTAGGTTTAACTTTTTTCAAATGTTTCAAATAAATTGGCAGATATGAGCACTGATTGGTATAAAAGTAGGATATGGCAATTACAGAAGCTATTTGCTTATTTTTCTGGTGTTAGGTCAGTTTGTCAAACTCCCTTGGGCTGTGAAAGACAGACCCATGGTTTCTGTGTTGGCTGTATTTGTGGGATTTAGTATTTGCGGCGCAAGTTAAAGCTTTAACACTTGACATCTGGCCCATTGAAATTCCTGGAGCAATCTTCGTAGTGGGGCAGGTGGAAACTTGGAAGTTGAATCCTCTACCCACTCTGCCTGCTGGGTCATGAACACTATTGCCTGAGATAACCAAACATCTTTTCATGACTGGCTTATAGAAATTTATATTCTTTCTTTTGTCTTTTTTTCTCACAGCTGTTGTAAACTTGGACAATTCAGTGGTTGACCTGGAGACCCTTCAAGCTCTCTATGAGAATGTGAGTAGTAGAAGGAATTTTATGTGTGAGTATATAATATATACACAGTACACATCTGTGTACACATGTAGGCCTGTTGCTTTAATATCCTCTAAGAAAATCTGATCTAGGTGCAGTGAATTTAAGTAGGTGTTTGTTACCTTTCTTTTTAGGAACGTATGAAATAACTGTGTGCTCTGATGGTTTTAAGGATTGTGATTCAAATCATGTTGTATGTGAGGTCACTCATGTTTCCTTTTTTGGAATAATAGTCAAAATTTTTGTGGGCACTAATTTGAACCAAGCATGCATTCTCTATCCACCCCCCCCCCACACACACACACACACACACGTGCACACCAGTCTTTTTTTCTTTTTAATTTCATATAGATATGAGGGTACAGATGTTTAGGTTACATTGTTTTCACTTCTAAGGTGAAGTTCAAGTTGTAGTTGAGCCCTTCACCCAGGGGGTGTGCTGAGCACCCTCACACTGTACACATTAGGTGAGATCCCGCCCACCAGGGGGCGTGCTGAACGCCCTCACACTGTGCACACTAGGTGAGATCCCGCCCACCAGGGGGCGTGCTGAGCGCCCTCACACTGTGCACACTAGGTGAGATCCCGCCCACCAGGGGGCGTGCTGAACGCCCTCACATTGTGCACACTAGGTGAGATCCCACCCACCAGGGGGCGTGCTGAATACCCTCACATTGTGCACTTTAGGTGAGATCCCGCCAATCACCTTTCCCCCTCCCCCTTCCTCTCTCCTTCCGTTTCTCCCCCCCTCACTAGACTATACTTGTGTTTTTCTTTTGGTGGGCATGGAGTTGTTGATATATTGGTTTCATATTAGTATTGGGTACATTGGATACTTCTTTTTCTATTCTTGAGATATTTTACCAAGAAGAATGTGTTTTGACTCCATGCAGGTAAACATAAAAGATACAAAGTCTCCATCTTTTCTTATGGCTCAGTAGTACTCCATGTTATACACCTGCCACATTTATTAGTCTGTCCATGGGTCGATGGGCACATGGGTTGCTTCCACATATTGTCATTTGTGAATTAAGCTGCAATAAACATTCTAATGCAAATGTCCTTGTGGTAAAATGATTTTAGTTCTTCCGGGTATAGATACCTAGTAGTGAGATTGCTGGGTCAACTAAAAGGTTGACTTTTAATTCTTTGAGAATCCTCCATACTTCTTTCCATTGAGGTTATATTAGTTTGCAATCCCACCAGCAAGGCAAAGTGTTCCCTTCTTGCCACATCCACTCTACCAGATAGGCATTTTGTGATGTGGGCCATTCTCACTGGGGTTGGGTGATATCTCAGAGGGGGTTCGATTTGCATTTTTCTGATGATTGGGGACAGTGAGCATTTTTTCATGGTTTCTTGGCCCTTCATCTGTCATTTTCAGAGAAGTTTCTATTCAAGTCTCTTGCCCACTTATAAATGGGGTTGTTTGATTAATTTGAGTTCTCTGTAGATTCTAGTTATCAGCTCTTTGCCAGATTTATAGCATTCTGAAGGCTGTCTGTTTTAGTTGTAGCACCCTTAGCTGTGCAGAAACTTTTTAGCTTGATCATGTCCCATTTATTTATTTTTGGTGTTGCTGCAGTTTCCAAGGGGGTCTTCTTCATAAAATATTTTCCCAGGCCAATTTATGTTTTAAATTGTAAAATACTAATTGACAAAGATCAACTATATTCAAGATATACAACCTTACATTCTGATCTGATGTACTTACATACATTGTGTTATGATTGTCACAATAAAAACACATCCATGATCACCCATACTATACATTGGATTCTCAGATGTTATTTATCTTGTAACGGAGAGTTTGTACCTTTTGATCAATCTCTCTCTCTTTTTTTTTTTTTTTTTTTTTTTTTTGTCCCTGCCTCAAGCCCTAGTATGTTATTATACACTCTGCTTCCATGAGTTCATTTTTTTAGATTCTGCGTTTGTCTTTCTATGTCTCATTTATTTCACTTAGCATAATGTTTTCTAGGCCCACCTACGATGTTGCAAATGGCAAGATTTCCTTCTTTTTGTGGCTGAATAATATTCTGCTGTGATTATGTACCACTTTTTTTATCCATTTATTTGTTGATGACACTTACTTGATACTCTGAGAACCAACTGAACATGTTAATTTCCTCCTGGCTGACATAATTTCAGAGACTGTTGCTCCAATATCCCCTTGAATTGCTAAGAAGCTCTTTCCATTCCCAGATTACCTGGCCTCTTGTGAGTGTCCCCTGGACTAATGAAAAGATTAAGATTCCTCTTCTGAATTGATACTAAATAATATGTACTTTGATGAACCCAGGGTGGACCTGAGACTGCAGAACCAGTTATAGTTTACTTTTTAGTGCACAAAGCAAAACAGATTTGTCCATGCTTTTCGGTTGCTAATAACCTGCATATTTATGCATGACGTAGGGAAGTCAGGCAGTGGGCTATATGAATGAACATCATGGTGTATCTTGGCTGGAAGTCTTCCCGCTTTCTGCAGACTTTCCCCAACTCTACAGCTATGTAATAGCTAGATTAAAACAGGCCACAGTTTCACTTCCACATGACATAAATGTGCATTCCTGTATCCTGTCTCTCCTTCATTGCCCCAAATCACACATTGGCTGCCAGAAGTTGTAGTTGCAACTACATAAAACCAATATGGTTAATATTACCCAAGGGGATTGGGATGCTTGCTACCTGTTTTCATTCATAGTGGATAAGATAAAGAAAATCCTACAACCCAATATAACTATAAATTTTTTATCTTCTGTATGCTACTGAATATTCATTAAATAATGAAAAAGTGAATGGATTGAGCCCTGTAATATGGGAGCTTAGCACAGTAGAACATTTAAGAAATTTATGACTCCAACTCCTTTCCTCTGCTGGTCCCAAATTCCTAATTCACAAATATGTAAACATTAAGCTATCTGGTACATATTCACCATTTTTCCTTCATTTTCCACTACTACCTTCTCTTAATCTAAAAGTTTATTGAAGTTTATTTTTTTTTTATTATTTTTATATAGATGAGATCTTACTATGTTGCCCAGGCTGGAGTACAGTGGTTATTTATAGGCATAATTGTAGCACGCTGTATAGCTTAGAACGCCTGGGCTCAAAGTGATCCTCTGACCTCAGCCTCCCAAGTAGCTCGGACTACAGGTGTGTGCCTCTGTGCCCACCTTAAAATTTATTTCAACTGATATGTAAATGATCATTCTATCCTTCTGACACCTATTATTTATGAGTTTTCTTTCTCCATCTGTGTACTTTCAACTATGTTGAATTGCTTTTCTTATAGATAGCCTATATTTGAGGCTACCTTATTTATTCACCATGAAAATCTTTTCTTTCTTAGAACATTTAGATCTTCAACATTTAAATTGTAAACATTCAGTGCAATTATTGTCATGATTAGATTTAGGTTCATTATTTTTTGTCCCTAAGATATTTAGTTCTTCCGATTAACCTTTCTGTCTTATTTTGGGTTATTTATATCTTTAGCTGTGTTTTATGCATTATTTCTGTTGGCTTTTTATGAATGCCTCTTTGTGTTACATAGCTTTAGTTGTTCCTCTAGGAATTAGCATGTATATCCCTACTCCTTCATGCTTTATTTACATAGAGTTAATGTAAAATGTAAAAAGAATTAGCTTAGGGCTTTTTGGTGCTTCACTTTCTATATTTAATGATTGAATTGTAGTATGAGCAACATCTATATGTATTTAAAATTTTGCAAGGCATCACTATAATTTTTATTTAAAATAGTTGAATATGTTTTAAAAACTTCCATGTAGTCTTATATATTTACTCACATTTTCCCCATTTCTGCAAATATTCCTTTGTTTTTTAAGATCAGTTTCCCTGAGGTATAATTTCCCTTCAGCATAAGGAACTATCCTTAATAATTTCTGGATGCAGCTCTTTTCAGTGAGAATTTTCTTGATTTTCTTTTATGTAAGGATTTTTTTATTTCACACTTAGTCTTGAAGTACATTTTTATTGGATATAGAAGTCTGGGTTGACAATTCTTTTTTTCTTTCAGTATAGTAAAAATGTTCCATCTGGCCTCCGTTGTTTTGGCTGGTATGTCTGCCATCAGCTCTTTCTAGGATTTCCTTTTTATATGATTGAAATCAGTTTTATTACAATATCTTGAGGAATGGTTTTCTTTATCTTTATTATGATTAGGTTTCATAGACTTTCTGACTTTGTATAGTTATGTTTTTCACTATATTGGGAAGTTTTTTAATCTTTTGTTCTTCAATTATCAGATATTCTTTTCTACCATCCCATTGCTTTCCTTCTGGCCTTCCAATGACGTTCATGTTAAACACTGGATATTTTCCCACAGGTCCTTAAGACTGTGTGTACTAGATTTTTTAGTAGTTTTTCTTTCTACTCATCATATTAGGTGCTTTCATGGACCCTTTTGTCATCTTTATTCTTTTATTCACCCCATCTAGTGAAAATATTTCTAATATTATAATTTTCCATTCTAGAGTTTTCATTTTATTATTTTAATAGTTCGATTTTTTGAGGTCCTTATATTTTTAACATTGATAGGTTTTCATACAAATTGAATGGTTTATGTTCAGTTTTAAGAAAATGCATACACACACATAAAAGGTAATTCAGAAGTTAGAAAAATAAATTTGCAATGCATGGTCCCCCAGTATATCAGGGCCCAGAATATTTAAAAATGATTACATTTATTAGAGACAAATCCAAGGAAATATAACCACAAGACATAAAGAAACAACTCAAAGGAAAGTAAACTTTTATCCAATAAATATAAGAAGTATATATTCTCAATAATAAAAAAGAAAATTCAATTAATTCATCAATGGGATACTTCTTTTCTAATCAAATGTTTATGAGCATGTTAAAAATAGTAGTTTTGGGGTGACACCTGTGGCTCAAGGAGTAGGGCGCCAGCCCCATATACTGGAGGTGGCGGGTTCAAACCCAGCCCTGGCCAAAAAACTGCAAAAACAAACAAACAAACAAACAAAAAGTTAGTTTTCACACACTCTGTTAATATAAGTTGGTATAATTTCAATGAAAAGCAATTTGGCAGTGTTTAATATAATCGAGGGTGAAGATAACATGCAATCCAGAAGTTCTATCCCTAATCATACTTTCTAGAGAAACTTTCAAAAACAGCTTACCAACCATCAGACACATTGATGAGGCCAGCCCATTGATCCAGTCAGGTTTATCTGGTATTGGGTACGACTATCAGACAAACCAATCTAGACCAGAAGAATTATGAGAATTAATAAATATAGTTTCAAGCTACTAAAGTTTAGAGTAATTTGTTTCATATAAAAAGGTTACCTGATACTTTTTACATACATATATATACCATATATTGATATCCATTTAAATATAATGAAAATAAAATAGAATCATATTATCATTATGCAGTAATAACACAGAGTATTATTTTCCATATGGGCAAGGCATTTGTTTTTGTTTTTCTCTCTATGCCTATAGAAAATCAGGAAAATATGTAGAGAGAAGAATATTTCCCTTCCTATTCCAAGAAATTACCTAAGCCTTTTATGTCCTCAGACTGGGCTGTCTGGCCTTAGATGATCTTTGGGAAACTTGGCATTTCTTGGTCACAAAGAGAATTTCCTTTGTCTCTATCAAGTGAGAGAGACTTGAAGTGGCTAAATAGATCCAATCTTTTTTTCTTCATACAGTTCTGAATTGTTATTTAGTTTCCTTTATTTCATGCTGTGGGACTCACTCAAGCATTTCTTACAGGACAGGTCTGGTGGTAATAAACTCTCCAGATTTTGTTTGTCGGGGAATATTTTAAATTTTCCCTCACTTTTTTGAGACGGTATTACTGGATATAAGATTCTTGGTTGATAGCTTATTTGCTATGTGCACTTCTATGAACCTACTCCTAAATTTTTGATGATGAATCTGCTGCTTTAAATGAGGTTCTCTTGCATGTGCCAAGTTGCTTCTCTCCTGCTGATGTCAAGATTCTATGTGATTTTGCCATTTTGCCTTTCAAAAGTTTGATTACGTCTCAGTGGGGTTTCTTTGAATTCATCTTATTTGGAGTTCATCATGCTTCTTAGATGTTTATATTCATATCTTTCATCAAATTTGGAAAGATTTCAACCATTGTTTTTTTCAAATGTTCTCTGTCTTTTTCTCTAGGAATTTCTAGCACTGTCTCTTTCTCATTTTAGGACCTTCACGTCACATATTTGGTCTAATTGATGGTGACTCACAGGTTCCTTAGTCTCTTTATAGTTTTCTTCAATCTTTTCTCTTTCTGTTCTTTAGGTTTGATATTTTCAGTTGTTCTGTCTTCATTTTTATCGATTAATTCTTTGCCTGCTCAAATCTGTCTTTGAATCACTCTAGTGAATTTCAATTTCAGTTATCATGGTCTTCACCTCCAAAATTTCTTTTTGGTTTGTTTTTAGGTTTTCTTTCTCTTTATTGATACTTCCATTTTTGTCTATACACCATTTTATTGACTTTCTCTACATCTTTCTTTTGAGCAAAAGTATGACAATTTTTAAAATGTCTTTGTCTTTAGTTTGTCATCATGTCTTTTTCAGGGACAATTTCTATTGACTTCTGTTTCTTTGTATGTCTTATAATTTTTTTGTAAGACTGAATATTTGAATCTAATAATATATTGCTGGAAATAAGATTCTCCTTTTTCTGCAGCATTTGCTGGGTTTTTGTTGTTTTGGGTTATTGTTTTGTAGGTTGTGTTTATGCCAAGGATCAGTCTGTTGTATAAACTTGGGGTCTTCTCAAATCTTTTATGAGCCTGTGCCTTTCCTGGGGCATATGCGGTCACTTTCTAATTTTTCCCATGGGTACATTTTCTTTCAAAAGCCCAAATCTTTAATGTCTTATTCCCTAAAGGTGGAAAAAAGAAAAATAAATAATGAGGGAATAAAGGAGAGTATTCTGTCCCTTAAGTTCTCTGATAGTCATGTCACCCAGTTAGGAAGGGGCATGCTCCAGGTGGGGGGAGATGCAACAACAATGGCCTCCTGCCTCTTTGTGTGATCAGAAGTGGTAATCATGTATCAGAGCACAGATCCCTGGTATAGAGAGGATAGTGTCCTCTGTGCCCACCTTGGCTCCTGCAGGCTGTGTAGGGGGTGTTCTGAGAACATGTGCACAGCTCCCTGTCACAGTATTAGGGGTGAGAGGTGAGTGGCTGCTAATGTGCTGAAATTGATCAAAATTTAAGATCTATGCCTTCCCCTGAATATTGCAGGCATTAAATTCTAGCTCTACACGTATAATTTTGGTCTTGGCAGGGAAACAGATTTCTAATACTTTCTACTCTGATATCTTCCCAAAACCCTCTCCTAAGAAGTTTCTGATTTTTTCATTCACTTTTTATATATTTTTGTTTAAATCATGGAACACAGTTATAATAGGTGTTTTAGAACCCTTGTCTAATAGTTTGAACATCGGAGTCATTTTGGTTTAACACCTGCTTTTTATATTTTCCTTTGAGACTTGGTCACATTTTCCTGTTTTTTGATACACTAGATAATTTTGTATAATATCTTGGGCAACACAGTATACTATTTATCTGTAGATGCATTCAGTAATTTTTTTTCTGTACAAAACTTAACATTACATCAAATTTATTCTCTCTGATACCAGATACCCAATCAGGTTTTTTGTTGAAAAAAGAAATTTGTTCATTTTTGAAAGCAACACTGTTTTCTACAGTATTGTGTTTTATGAATTGGATTTAATAAAGTGTTCTTGTTTTTGTAGTCTGTGGTAAAAAGTGTGCTGCATAATCAAATAAGTTACAGAAACTGTTAACTTAAAATTAAAAAATAACTGCTGAGAGCCATAATATATGACTATTTAGATGATCATCTTCAACTAGGGGGCATTTTAAACAAAATTTTTCCTTCAAATAACTTTTAATCTAGTAAGTATAGTAGTAGTATATAGTTTGAAAAATTCTATAGTGCAATAGAAATAAATTCAGACTTGCACACACATATTTACTATATAATGACAAGGAATGTGTCTATTATATAGTTACAATCTAAATATTTACTGTTTTTATTACCAAATAATTGAATATATGTTTTTTTATGTATTTTTTCACTTCTTACCATAATAATTACTGCATGAAAATGTCACCTTAGTAGAATAGGATAATTTTTTTAATAGGATATGAAGTATCATGATAAGAGAGGTCAGTATAATTGTTTTAAAGTCCTTAGATACAGGATTTCCTAGGATGTACATTTTTAAAATATTCTCTGTTATAGAGAAGAAAAAAAAAAAAAAAACAATGTGAGGGGAATAGAAATTGCCCGGAGGGGTAGGCACAATTTTAAATATTGTTGTTGTTTAATAGATGACATTTGAACTTGGGAATTACAGGATATGAGGAAGAGAAGCCCATGGAAATCTAGGAGATAATATCCTGTCTGAAGTGTGAGCATGAGTGCTTCTGATGTATTCAAGGATGTCAGGAAAGCCCAGATGGTGTGAGGGAGGGGGATTTAGCAGGAGGTAAATAGAGATTGGGCAGCAGTGGGCAGGAGGTTGCAGCTCCTCTAGCGCTTTGTAGCTCCTTCAAAGATTTTGACTTTTACTCTGAGTACAATGCGAAGTGAGTACAGGGTTTGCCTAGAGGATTCGTGTTTTAGTGAAGAAGGGATGATATGGCTTGGATCACAGCAGAAGCAGTGGAGCTGGTGAGAGGTGATGGATTCTGGAACTATTTTGAAGAATAAGCCAGGAGAATTTGTTAACAGGCTTGGTCCAGACTGTGAGAAAAAAAGAAAAACCAGGAGTGGTCCCAGGATTTCGGGTCCAAGCAAAGGAAAGTGGTGCCATTAGCTGATAAGTGGAAGTGGTTTGGTGAAGGATGGGGAAATAAGAATTCTGGTTTGGTCCTGTTAGTTTTGTGTTGTCTGTTCGTTCATACAAATGGATCTGCAGACACAGAGGTCTAGTAGTCTCAAGGCAGAAAGTGAATCGAGAGACTCTGGGTGTTAAATTATTCTATCAGTCTGGGTTTAATGAGGGGACAGACACCCTGATGTAATGTAAACAGGGACGTTTATTATAAAGAATGATTTGGGGTTAATCAGCCTATTGGTGGAAGAGTATAAGAATGTAATGGTAATAGTACCCTAAGCCTGAGTGAGCATAATGAGAGGAGGGCCCCCCTCCCTAAGGCTGGGGGTGCAGCCCACTGGTTTGCCTGAGCCATAGCTGGTTGATAGGCCCATGGTAAATGGGAAACAAACTTGTGCAGGTAAGTGAGCTACAGCCGGTGGGCAGGCATACAGGTGTCAGGATGCTACAATGGACGTAAAGCCCAGAGTTTATGGTATCTATACTGGGAGGGCCCAGAGGCAAACCTTGTGGCATAGGTGAGCCACGGCTGGTGCAAAAACCCAGTGCATTGCTCCGTGTTGAGAGAGTAATCACTGGGCCTAGGCCAGGATTGTGAGTTGCCAGAGAGTTCTGCATTCTGGCTGTACTGCTAGGGCCGGGCCAGAGCATCCCCAGATGTCCTCACACACTGCTGACCAACTGTCCAGAGGAAGAGAAAGGGGAAATAGCTACAAAGCAGAGTCAGGAAGGGGAGCTCCCTTCTGTATTGTCCCTCCAGCACCTCCTACTGGCAAAGCATAACGTCGTGTTCTCTGTAGGGGAGGAAAGAACCTAGTGACCTAGACCATTATCTCTGGTTGGGTTCTATGGGGTAAATGGAGAGATAAGAGGCAGTAACCTGGTCACCAGCACTGGTAGAGAAGGCTGAGGTCTTAGGAGGCATGGACTTACCTGGGCTGTCAGAACATGTACTCTGTGACTTTGTGTGGCATAAGTCTTGCTCATATGAAAGTATCTCTAGAAACCAAAGGTAATGAGTGCATGTGCTAAGCTTTGACTTGAGTTCTCCTTGGTAATCTTTCAAACTTTATATGTTGGTATAACTATAATTATTAATTTCAGATCTGAAGCAGTGTTTGAAAGCTAAATAATCTTAATTTTGACTTAATAGTTTAATGATACTATTTGAGGGGACATGTAGGTTTTATCTGGGGAAAAAAAAACTGATGTTTAAACTGATTTGTTTGTTATTAAATATATGAAGAATAACCTTAGCATTCTACTGCATATCCTCGAGGACAAGAAAACATTGCTAACCTGAATCCTTTCCCATAAATACAACAGCCTTTCTTGTTGCCAGATGCTTAAATGTCATTGGACTGTTTTAAAGTCGTTCTATTTGATCTCTGTGAAACAGATGGAAGTATTTGTTATACAAACCTTATTTAGAATGTAATCTTTTTTTTCTCCTCTGATTGCATATGTTTGGCAGCGAGCTTTCTCTTCTAGATGTGAATGAATTTTGGGCAGTCTCCAAATCTAAACACACCCTAATTTCAAAAACCACAATCCTGAGGGCCCAATTCCTGTTTACTGAGGAATTAAAACCTAGTGAAACCACATTGTTACTAAATACAGTACAACCTAGTGAGTTTTTAAAAACAAAAATCTTTAAAGTTTGTTTAGGGTTATTAACTATTTTTAAGTTCAGAGAGTGAAGTCTTCATAAGCAGTGTATAACATTTATAGTTGGTTAAATGTATCAATTGCTTCCAATTCTTAAAATATACTCCTTATATGGAATAGTGAGTTTGTGGCCTAGGTACCTATAGGAAGTGGCAGACTGTTTGGAGAACAGTATTGAGAATCAGGGAGAAGCTGGGGTAGTTTCCTTACTTACAGTGAATGAGTAATATCAAGTCAAAAATGTATCTGTTAAAATATTCATGTGTAACTGTCAGCTGAATTGTGTTTTTCTCAAAACAGTTCAATTTTTTCTGTCTTTGATGCTCAAGAAACAAACAAACATCTCAAATATTCAAACCAAACCCTGGAATGAATCCTATTAGATGTTCAACTGAAGGGGTAAAAAAAGTGAAAAAATATAGGAAGGGGAGAAAAATTTCCACACTCCTTTGTGATTAAACGGTTCTAATCCAATTAGAAAGAAGACCAAAAAAAGCAGGTAGGGTAGAAGGAATTAGCAGTCTAAATTTACACTTCTCAGGATTGGATTTCCCAGGCATGCTTTATAGTTTTAGTAATCTTTACTTAGTGTAGTAGGTGGCATACCATAAACTTTAATCTGGAAGGAGGAGATAGGGCCTGCCACATGATACAGCAGGCTCAAAAGTGTATCTTGTATTAATTCATGAAAATGAATTGGATTAACCATCTGTGTTCCCATAACTTCCTAGAGGAATTCAATTGATTCATGTTTTAAGCAACATTGAATCATCAGTTTCTTCAAACAAAAATGAGACTAGTATTGACTTTCTCCCTATAGCTGTTTTAAAGCTGTTCTCTCATAGCTCATTGTTTTATTGAGCTGGTTCATGGAATCCTACAAGTATACTCATTTTCAACCGTAAATGGGCTTAAGGTGTATTTTGGAATTAGTAAAGAAAAGCTTTAGATCTTAAATCACTTACAGATTGACTGTATAAATTTAATACAAACCAGAAATTATATTTCTTTCCTGTTCACCTAGGACATAATATTGCCTGCCAAATCATAAAATTATTGACTGATTTTTTGATAGTTATGCTTCTTTCGAATAAACTGCCTGTATCACATAAATTCCTGGAAAATGAAGGTTAAAAGGATTAACATTGTTACATTGGAAAAATGTAGAAATAAATGGCATCGGATTGTTCATATATGTTATTCCTTTTATTTTAATATGAACTTTTAATTTGATTGGTTAATATCCAAAAGGCTGACTTCCCATAGAGCAGTGAGCATTTTCATATTCACTAAATTGGCTTGTGGAGTTCATGGCTATTCGTGATTTGCAAGTTGGTGCTCAGACCACTTCTCTTTCACATTTGTTATTGAGTTTTGTAGGATCTGGCCACTTTACCATCCTGCAGCTCTCTTTCCTCCAGTCACCTGGGCCCTCTCAGTTTCTCAAAACCACACAGATCCTACCACTAGAAATGCATGTACAAAAAACTGTTCTTTCAGACAAGAGATTTCCACTTATGATCTACTCCTAGTAAACATCTCCTGAACCTTCAGTTTTCATTTCTTTCTTCCTTAAAATCCCTTCTTATATCAAATCTTCCTTTTATAGGCCCTTGTAGCAACATGCCCCTAGTCTTTAGAACACCTGTCGGTGTAGACATTCCACACAGACTCACTGGATTTTCTTTACTCTCCTTCTGTCTAATCTTATGAAAGCTCTTATATCTATTTTCCCCCCCCTTAGTATTGTACCTCCTTAGCCCATAGCAAACACTAAAAACAATTACCGAAGGAATATAAATGGAGTAGAACCCAACCATCTAAGGGACTGTAACAAACTGGTCAAGGTGGAGGTGGTCAACTGTGGAGGTTCTATTGTAGTTATTTATGGTGATTAAAACACTAGCCTTGACAAATTCTCTTAAAGAGAATTTCTTTAAGAATATCAAGATTTAGACCATGATTTTAAGGATGGCATTGCTTTTTAGAAGAAAGTAATTCTGTGATCAGATGTTCTACACACTTAATTGGATAGTCAGGTTTTACTTTTACTCAAAACTATTGTTTTCTGGGTAGCGCCTGTGGCTCAAGGAGTAGTGTGCTGGCCCCATATACTGGAGGTAGCGGGTTCAAACCTGGCCCTGGCCAAAAATTGCAAACAAACCAACAAAACTATTGTTTTCTTTGCCACTGTGAAAGAAAGCAGTGTCTAAAGGTATATTATAGAATCTGTTACCCCAAGTAAGATGTTGAATTGATTGGATTGGTGTCCCACATACTTTACCCCAGTACTTAACCTATTTGCACAAGGTTAGTGTATTCTTTCTTTATACCTCAATGGAGATTTGCACAGAGATTAGTTTCAGAATTCTATAGCCCTGGCTTCCTGTTCTTGACTTTTGCCTTCACCCAGCCACCCATCTTCTTCTGACATACTAGACTGATGTAGACATTAATCCCTTGAAATCTACAGTGTCACTTCACACTGAAACATTTGCTTGTTAGATTACCAGTTATCACTTACCTTTTCTTTTGGGGGAAAGCATGTAGCCTGTAAGAAGAGGACTCATCCTGAATGGATACCCATTAGACTAGGCCATTACTTCTCCATTCTACTCACCCCAAGCTTCCTTTTTTTAACAAATATGTATAATGTCTCCTTCACTATCCTGAAAAGAAATGTGTGGCTAACACAATCCATCTAGGTATGTAACTTAAATCATTTAATGTCTGTGTACAATACAAAGTAGAAGTTATATAATGTGTAATAAGAACAGATGCACTTAATTATGTGAATGCTTGGTTGTGATTAAACCAGAACATATAATGAAGTAGAGAATATTTGTGCCTGTATTTATAATCACATTGAATACAGTATCTAAAAAGAAGGCTATAGTGATCAAAACATCTATTTTCGTACTAACACGAAAATAGAGACATAGATCTGTGGAATAGGATAGAGAATCTAGAGATGAACCCAGCCACATACCATTATTTAATCTTTAATAAGACTAACAAAAATAAGCAATGAGGAAAATAATCCTTATTTAATAAATGGTGCTGGGAGAACTGGTTATCCACATGCAGAAGACTGAAACTGGGCTCGCACCTCTCACCACTGACAAAAATTGATTCTCTCTGGATAAAAGATTTAAGTTTAAGACACAGAACAATAAAAATTCCAGAAGAGAGTATGGTGATAACACTTGAAGATATTGACCTGGGAAAAGACTTTATGAGGAAGACCCCACCAGCCCCAGGCAATTGCAGGAACACCAAAAATAAATGACTGGAATTTGATCAAGCTCAAAAGCTTTTGCACAGCCGAGGGTACCACAAACAAAGCAGACAGACAGCATTCGGAATGGGAGAAGTTTGTTGCAGGTTATGAATCTGACCAAGGCCTGATAACTAGAATCTACAGAAAACTCAATAAGAAAAGGGCAAACAGTCCTCTCTATAAGTGGGCAAGAGAATTGAACAGAAACTTCTCAAGAGGATGACAGACGAATGGCTAACAAACAGATGAAAAATTGCCCATTATCTTTAATCATCAGAGACATGCAAATCAAAACCACTCTAAGATATCACCTAATCCCAGCAAGATTAGCCCACATCACAAAGCCACAAAACACAGATGCTGGCGTGGATATGGAGAGAAGGGAATACTTCTACACTGTTGGTGGAATTGCAAACTAATAAAGCCTTTTTGGAAAGAAGTGTCGAGAATCCTCAAAGATCTAAAAGTAGACCTTCCATTTGACCCTCTAATCCCATTACTAGGTACCTACCCAGAAAAACATAAATCATTTTACCACAAAGACATTTGCACTAGAACGTTTATTGTGACTCAGTTCATAATTGCCAAGTTGTGAAAGTAACCTAAGTGCCCATCAACCTCTGAATGGGTCAACAAACTGTAGTATATGTAGACCATGGAATATTATGCATCCATTAAAAAAGATTGAGACTTTACATCTTTTACATTTACCTGGATGGAGTTGAAACACATTCTTCTTAGTAAAGTATCCCAAGAATGGAAAAATAAATATCCAATGTACTCAATATGAAATCAATATATAAACAATTACATGTCCATAAGAACAATAAAACACTAACATAGTTCGATTCATGGTAGAAGGAAGTGGGAGGGGGGAGGACGTTTTGCGGAAGGAGGGAGGGCATGAGGTGGGATCTCAAGCAACATGTACACATTCTACAAATGGAACTTTACCCTGGAAGTGAGAACAATGTAACCTAAAAATTGTACCCTCATATTAATTTGAAAAAAATTAAAAAAAATAAAACTTTATTAGCACTAATAAGAATTTCCCAAATTGGTGAACAGTTGATAAAGTTGATACATGGTTTTTCTTAGATATCCAGGATGGCACCATTCCTGGAAAGCTCAGTGTATATTATAGTATCAAATACATAATTAAATGTTAAAGATAATACATATAAAATAATAGTATATATTAAAATCCTGAAAAAATGCTTTGTATATACCGTATATACTCGAGTATAAGCTGAGTTTTTCGGCACAAAATTTGTGCCGAAAAACCCAAACTCGGCACAAATTTTGTGTCGAAAAACTCAGCTTATACTCGAGTATATACGGTACTTGCTATCTTTTCTAAGTTCTGTTTTTATACATCCTAGTAAATATGCTGGCTACTTATTACCCTCCTCTACAAGCAAAGTATAATTTTGTTGAGCAGCTAAAATCTGCCCCAAATTTTAATTTTTGTGTCAGAATTGAAATGCTAACATTCTATGAGTTAGTAGTTTCACTTAAAACATACCATAAGTTACTTTAAGTTCCACCCCCTACAAAAAAAAATATAGGAGTAGGTCATAAACGGTATGGTGTTTGGGGGAGGAGAAATATGGCTTCCAACTGTGGCTCTTAAGCACAAATTTCTAGAACAGGAAGAACAGAGAGGTGATTGCTGTCTTATGCCTATGCTAGATTTACATTTCCACTGACCTTTCTAAATCACTGAGTTGCCTTTAGTAGGTACTGACCTGGAATGAAGGGCTAAGTCAAGGTTTCTACTTTTAAAAAGAGAGAGGAAAGGAGAGGAGAAAAAAGATTGCTATTATTGTCCTCAAATGCTTTATGAAAGTAGCTGGAAATAAATCCTTAATAAATAAAAAAAGGTATTTTTGGAACACTTTTACATTGGTTTAATCCTAGCTTGGATTGCTCCTGCTGCGTTTTCTCATGTTGAAATTCTTAAATGTAACCCTTGTTCAGTCATGGACATACTTACTGCTTTCCCTTTATTACAACTTCTTTTGGTCTGTCAGGGGGTCTTCCCTCAGAAGAACGTGAGTTACCCATCCTTGTATAGTATGTGGAGCTGTTTATAAGGCCCCCATCTTCCTCTACCAGCCATTGTTTTTACATAAATTCTGTTCTTCTATGGTCTGCCTCTTGTTTCTCTCTTAGAGAACATTAGCAAACCTTTTAGCTTGGTCAAGTACAGGAAGTCTTTCTCCCACAGTGACTTTTTGATAACTATTCAGCTCTTCTGGGAGGACAGTCTCTTCTGACACACATATAGTAAACATGTCCCAGTGATTTTTCATGATGACAGGCAAGCATTAGGAAAATGGTGCACTTGGCTAGCAATCGCAGCGAGTTTTGCCAACCTGATGCCGTAAATGTTCACTAGCCTGTCTTTAAATTTCTTTGTTTTGCTGATGTTACGGGAACGTAGGACTGGGAATATCATAGTTTATGTAGAAGATATTCAGGCTTAGTGTGTGCAGTCATATAAGGTAGAGGGTTTTTTATTGGTAGGCAATGTGATTGCTGTCGTGTTTGCTCAAAACCTGGGTTATTACTGAATCTGGGTCTTAACTTGAAATTATGCACGAATAGTAAAAACATTTGTTGGCTTTGACGTATTATATTTGATAGGGTCAACAACCTTCCCTCCTTGTTGCCGGTGATTGCAACAACTGAAATTTAACTAGGCAATAAATTTATTAAAGGAATAGTCAACTCTTAATAAGGATGTACAACTCCTATCATGTTTTCCTTCACTGAACTTATTTCGGAGCTTGAGTGATTCCAGATGATATCACATGTGTATTTGGCTCTCAATTTCTTGCTTTCTCACGTTTGACAATATACAGTTAAATGTTCAAGACTTTCAAATGCCTTAGAGCCATTCAGCCATTGTGCACACAACTTTCGGTTGCTGTGGTATATGTGACCACCATTTTGCAAATTCACTCACTCCTTGACATTAAAAGACACTACAGTTCTTTAATGTACCTGAAAAAGAAAGATCTATGGGATCATAATGTGTGTCTCTGGCCATAAAAATATATATCTCTAAAAAGCTAGTTTTTGAGTTTAGAGAACATCAACAAATATATTGGCCACCCATAAACTCTTAAATGTGCAATGTATAAAAATAAAGTGGCCGGCTCTGTGCCTGTAGCTCAAGCAGTTAAGGCGCTGGCTACATACACCAGAGCTGGCCGGTTCAAATCCAGCCCGGGCCTGCCAAACAATGACAACAAAAACCAAATTTACTAGGTGTAGAATATAAATGTCTTAACACAATAACTAAGAAAATGCCGTGAAGACTATGTTAACCAGTTTGATAAGAACATTTCAAATTGCATGTAAAACCAGCACATTGTACCGCATGATTGCATTAATGTACACAGCTATGATTTAATTAAAAAAAAAAAAAAATAGCCAGGCATTGTGATGGGTGCCTGTAGTCCCAGCTACTTGGTAGACTGAGGCAAGGTAATTACTTAAGCCCAGGAGATGGAGGTTGCTATGAGCTGTGATGCCATGGCACTCATGCCAAGGGTGACAGCTTGAGGTTGTCTCAAAAAAAAAAAAAAAAAAAAAAAAAAAATATATATATATATATATATATAGTGGCCCTTTAGTAATCTGGAAGTATTTTTCCTTTAAAGTGTTGAAAATCCCAGTCCAACACACAAAAGGCTTTTCCATCCATAATGTACCTTATGTGTAGATTTTTACATATTCAAATAAAATAGAATAACCTAACCATCAGATGTAACACATTCTTCCCCCAAGAAATATTTAGGATATACCTACTGTGTGCTGGACGCTATTGTAGGTGTTGGTATTATAAACATGAATGTTACATTTATCTCTCTGAAGAGCTTTGGGTAAAATGTGGATGAAAACTGTGAAACCAAAGACAGTAGAACATCTGCAAGTTGGCCACCCAAGGGACTGTAACTAACAGGTCAGCATGCAGAGGGGGTCACCATAAGAACTAGACTTGCTATCCAGAGTGTACATGTGGTGCTTGTCTGCTCTATGAAAACAGGTCAACTTAAGGAGGTGGTCAATGTAAGGAGGTGGTCAACTGTGGAGTTTCTACTATAATTACAGCCTAATGTGATAAGCGCTAGGATAGAGTTCGGTGGAAAGAGCAAGATAGTTTGCTGAGAGGTAACAGTAATTTTATCCTGGGGGAGCTGGACAGGTGCTTAATGACGCGGTGTTTGGGTTCATTCTTAAATGTTGAACAGTAATATATTGAAAAGAAGAGATAAAGGGCACCCCCAGGGGATGGGGGAGTATGGTCAGTGGCATAGCTATGGAAAGTTATAATGGGTTTATAATGGGCGGGGAATTCTATATTGTTAGAACATCCTGTCTAGGAGCTATGGAATTGAGGGAGAGGTGGGGTTGACACTGCCAGGGATGGCTACGGTCTAGACTCGAGGGTGGCAGTGAGACAGAGGGAGAAGTTTCTTTTCAGAATTGGACTCAACAGGAAAAGTTCTAACCGGCTATGGGACAGAGGAGACCATCAGCTGGCTTCTTACTGGGGTGTTTGGACTGGCTGACCACAAGCAAAGACTGGGTATTCAAAAAGATCAACAGATAGAAATGAGGGAACAGACAGTAAATGGACTATTTGGAATCTTTTAAGTTTTTGTTTTGGAATCATTTAGATTCACATGACAATGCAAAGCTAGCACACTGCCATCCTGTGTAACCTTGGGACCAATTTTCCCCAGTGGTAACATCTTACAAAGCTACAGTACAGTAGTCTGGAAATTTACATTGGTGTGATCGATGGGCCTTTTTTTAGATTTCACCAGTTTCATACGGACACAGGCATGTGATCATTCCATGCAGTTTTAGCACATGATGATTTACATGTCCACCACCACAATCAACAGGTAGAACTATACCTTCACAATAAAGATCCCTTTTCCTGCCTCTTTTTATTATGCCATCACCCTTCCCTTTCCCATCATCAGCTCCTAGCAGTCATTAATTTGTTGCCCATCGATCCATGAATGGATTAATAAGCTATGGTACATGTACACCATGGAATATTATGCAGCCTTAAAGAAAGATGGAGACTTTACCTCGTTCATGTTTACATGGATGGAGCTGGAACATATTCTTCTTAGTAAAGTATCTCAAGAATGGAAGAATAAGTATCCAATGTACTCAGCCCTACTATGAAACTAATGTATGTCTTTCATATGAAAGCTATAACCTAGTTATAATCTAAGAATATGGGGAAGGGAGACAGGAAGGGGGGGGGGAAGTGAGGGTAGTGGATGGGCAGAGGGAGGGTGATTGGTGGGATTACACCTACAGTGTATCTTACAAGGGTACATGTGAAACTTAGTAAATGTAGAATATAAATGTCTTACACACACACACACACAAAAAAAAGAAGAAAACTCCCAAATTAATAACCTAATGTTGTAGCTTAAGGAACTAGAAAACAAGACCAAACTAAACCCAAAGCTAGCAGAAGGAAAGAGAGAACAAAGATTAGAGATAAATAAAATAGAGAGTAAGAAATTAAGAGAAAATCATTAAAACCAAATGTTTGTTGTTTTAAAATATTTAAAAAAACTGACAAATCTTTAGCTCAACCAATTAAGGAAGAAGGAGAGAAGACTCAAATTACTAAAATAAGAAATGAATACAGGGGTTTACCACAAATTTCACAGAAAAAAAAAAAAATTGTAGGTCTATAACTAGCAAGGAGATGGAAGCAGTTGTGGGAAATAGATAGAGGTTGACTTCTCAGCGGGGTTCCCTGCTTCAATCCTGGGGTATCCTGGGGAACTTCAGACAGACAATCTCTGGGGGTCAGTCAAAACCACGGAAGATGAAAAGAGCCAGGAAGCGCCAGGACAGGCTGGACTAGGCTGGACTAGGCCTATGCACTCCAGAGTCAACAGATGGGAAGGATTAAACTCTGAATTTTAGATATGTAGTTAGATTAGGAAACCTGGTTTACTTCCCCTGCTGGGATAGAATTAGCTGCTTCTTCCCCCTTTCTAAATACTCCAACAGCTGTTTGGTCTGTTTATCCAATCTTCCTGGGGACTTGGGATTCTTTCAACCCTATCTTTTGGCATTTTTACATTTTACATATGTACCTTTTAAAGAAATCAATAAAAGCCTTCTGAAGAGCCAGAGAAGGATTGCATTTTCTTGGCTTACTCCGCCAAAGTTAATGTAAGCCTTCTACAGGCATTATCAGACTTTATGTGTTTTAAACTCGTGTACTTGGTCAGCTTAGTTTTTCCCAGTCGGCTTTCAAACCAGGTCAGGTTCGCGCCCAAAGACCCCTGGTAGGCAGTAATCAAAAATCTTCCTATATGGGTGGTGCCTGTGGCTCAGTGAGTAGGGCGCTGGCCCCATATACCTGGGGTGGCGGGTTCAAACCTGGCCCTGGGAAAATTGCAACAAAAAAATAGCTGGGCAGTTATGGTGGGCGCCTATAGTCCCAGCTACTCAGGAGGCTGAGGCAAGAGAATCGCCTAAGCCCAAGCCTGGATGTTGCTGTGAGCTGTGATGCCACAGTACTCTACCAAGGGCGACAAAATGAGATTCTCTTTCTTAAAAAAAAAAAAAAAATCCTTCTGCAAATAAAGCTCTGGACTGTATAACTTCAGTAGTGAATTCTAGCAAACAAGGTAAGAAAAACTTACCTCAAACCTTCTCAAAGTTTTCATAAAATTGAAGAGGAAAGAATACTTCCTAACTCATTCTATGAGGCCAATATTGTTCTAATATTAGAATCAGACAATACAAGCAAGAATAAAAAACTATAGAACATTGTCCTTTATGATTAGTGATATAAAAATACTCAATAAATATTAGCAAACAGCATACTGAAAGGATTATATACTATTATCAAGTTTATTCCTGGAATGAAAAGATGGTTCAATACATGAAAAAGTCAATCAAAGTAATATACCACAACAGCAGAATAAAGGAAAAAACCACATGATCACCTTATTTGAGGCAAAAAAAAAAAAAAAAAGGAAAAAAAAATCTGAGAAAATTCAGCATCATTTCATGATAAAAAAGCAGTCAGCAAGCTAGAAATAGAAGAAAATTTCCTAAATATGATTAAGGCCATGTCTTAAAAAGCCATGGCTGATATCTTAATCAATGGTGAAATAGTGAAAGCTTTTCCCCTATGATCAGTTACAAGAAAAGAAAGCTCACTGTAAGTATTTCTATTCAAAGAAGTATTCTATTCTAGAGCACTGGGCTTCTAGCCAGAGCAACTAGACAAGAAAAAGAAGCAAAATGCATCCAAACTGGAAAAGAAGAATTAAAATTAATTGTTTGCAGATGGTATGTTCTTTTATGCAAAAAAAAAAAGGCCCAAAGATCACACACACACACAGTTCAGAGCTAACTAACAAATTTAACGAAGTTGCAGGATACAAAATCAACCCACAAAAGTTAGTTGCATTTCTATACACTAACAATGAAAAATTCTCAAAAGAAATTAAGACGTTAACTCCATTTAAACTATTATCAAGAGTAAAATGTTAATTAACAAACTGAGCCAAAGAGGTGAAAAACCTGAACAATGAAAACTATAAAACATTGCTGAAAGAAACTAAAGACGACATAAATGAATGGGAAGACATCCCATATTCATGCATTAGAAGACATAATATTGTTGTGCTATTTTATATGTATCCTTTACCATTCACATACATCTAAAACTAAATATATAGTTTGTCCTTGGTTTCTGACCCAGAGTCTCTAAAATGGCTGGAATTTCCTCAGTGGAAGATAGGAACTTCTTTTGTTATTCATACCAAGTCCCTTTCAATAATATCGGAGTCATTGATGAGATGACTCTTGGGTAGGAGTGGGGAGACTAGACAGCTTCAGGAGGGCTGATTGACAGAAAGACAAAGCCTTGATAAGAGTGATAGCAGCTTCAGCTTCATACCACATTTGTGTGTCCCCTCCTTGGACAGCTCCCACCTCTAGGGAGGGGAAGAGAGGAACTGGAGACTGAGTTCAATAACCAATGGTCAGTGACTTGATCAATCATGTCTACACCTTCATAAAAATCCCTGAATGACTGGGTTGAGAAAGCAGCTGGGTGGGGTAATGTATCCATTTGCTGGCAGGGTCGTGTACTCAGACAAAGCAGGAAGGTCCATGTCCCTCATTTCAAACCTTGCACTACACAGTCTTCCATTTGGTTATTTCTGAGTTGTTTATTCTTTGTAATAAACCAGCAATACTAAATAAATTGCTTTCTTGAGTTCGTGAGTCACTGTGGCATGTGTGAATCTGTATGAGGGATTATGGAAGACCCCAAATTTTGTAGTTGGCCATGCAGAAATACGGATAGCTTGGGCATCCCATTTGTGGCAGGTGGATGTGGGACAGTGTCATGGGACTGACACTTTAATATATGGAGTCTCAAGGTTAACTCCTGGAGTTAAGAGTCAGAACTGAAGTGAATTATTGGACAGAGTTGGAGAACTGGTGACATACATACATACATCATGTACCTGACAGGAGAAAAGAACATCACATAATACCAAAGTGATCTACAGATTTAATGCAATCCCTATCAAAGTCTTGAAGATATATTATGCAAAAATAGAAAAACATATCTTAAAATTCATATGTAATCTCAATGGATCTTAATAACCAAAACAACCTTAAAAAGAAGAAAAATAATGGATTCACACTTCCTGATACCAAACTTATTACAAAGCTATTGTAACTGAAGTAGTGTTGTACTGGAATGATAACAGACATACAGGCTAAAGAAATAGAGAAGAGAAGTAAATTCTTTATATATGATTTCTGACAAGACTGTCTAGACCATTTCAATGGGGGAAAAGATAGTCTTTTCAACAAATAGTTTCAGACAACTAGATAGCCATACACAAAAGAATGAAACTGAACCCCTATCTCACACCATATTTGAAAATTAATTCAAAATACATCAAAGACCTATGCATAAGACCTAAAAAATATAAAACTCTATTAAGAAAACATGGAAATCTTTTTAACTTTAGATTAGGCAATACAGTTGATTTCTAAACAACATGGGGGTTAGGAGTGTGACCCCCCTGCACAGTATAAACTCTGCATATAAGTTTTAACTACCCCAAACTTAATTACTGTTGATTGGAAGACATACTGATAACATAAGTAGTTTATACTATATTCTTCCAATGAAGCGAGAGAAGAGAAAATGTTAAGAAAATCATAAGAAAGAAAATACATTTACTATTCATTAAGTGGAATAAAAAAATCTTCATTTGCTTCATCTTCTTGTTGAGTAAGATAAGGAAGAAGGGTTGATCTATGTCTCAGGAGTGATACAGACAGACGTGGTGGTGGAAGGAAGGCAGGAGAGGCAGGCAAACTCAGTGTGATTTTACAGAAATACACTGCAATTTCTTTCTTTTTTTTTTTTTTTCCAGTTTTTGGCAGGGGCTGGTTTTGAACCCGCCACCACCGGCATATGGGGCCAGCACCCTACTACACTGCAATTCTGTCTGGCTTTTCGGTGTTTTCATTTCTTTAAAAGTATTTCTTTAATATAAGTAACAATATTTCTTTTACCATTGCTTTGATTTCAGTGCCCATATCACAGAAGTGTTCAAGCAGTCCTGAATAATCTAAACTCTTCTGAATGTCAACCTGTTGTCTGGCACTCCTATGTGTTCTTCCTCACTTATGGCACTGGTTTGAAAGCACTCATCTCCATCAAGTCAGCTTCTGTTAATTCCTCAGTTCCTCTGGTGAGGTGTCTATCAGCTCTTAAATTTCTCCATGATCACTATTTTGAAACCCTTCACTCCCACCTTTTTTTTTTCCCCATATCCACAGTCTCTTTCATAATTTCCTTGATGGGCTCAGTTGTACATCCTCTGAAGTCATGCACTACATCTGGACACAGTTTTCTCCAACAGGAATTTACTATTTGGGGGTTTGGTAGCTTTCACAGTTCTTTCTACAACAATGATTATATCATATAATAAGGATATATCCTCTCATAATTTCGTGATATTCTTGCTGAGTTTTCTTCGATAGGCTGACAATCCTTTCCATAGGGTACTTTGTGCAATGAGCCTTAAAGGTTCTTATACCCCCCTGATCTCGAGGCTAAATTTGAGATGCTGAGTTTTGAAGCAAATAGATCGCTTTGAAGCCTTTGTGGTTGAACTCATAGGGTTCTTGGCGGCCAGGAGAAATGTCCAATATCAAAAGAACTTTAAAAGTCAGTCCCTTACTGGCAAAGCATCAATAAAAATAATCCAGAAAAAGTTTCTTGCTGTCTAGGCCTTCTTGTTGTACAAACAAAATACTGTTTATCTCAAAGCTTTGGAGTTAGCAACTTTACAGATAAGGGCAGTAGTAATCATAAATCATTTTGCCTTGGCCTTGAATCCTGGCCCTTGCTTCTCTTACTTATAAATATTTAGGTCATTTCAAAAGTTTTGTCCATTTTTATGACTCTACTTTAAACGGTAATATCTCAGTGAATATTTATTCAATTTAATCGAAATAAGCGCCATTTGAATCAGTGCACTTTTGCCAAGGTAACACAAGTCGATTAATTCCGTCGGCATAAAAATTGGGTGCTCAGGATTCGATGAAGTCAACGAAGGCCGTTTTTGCTAGATCCTGATTGGCAAAGGTTCTACCAGTGAGAAAATTATCGAAGTGCTTAAAAAGATGGTAGTCGGTTGGCGAGAGGTCTTGGGAGTATGGTGGGTGGGGCATAACTTTGATGCTCAATTCCTTTAATTTTCGGATGGTGATTTGTGAGACATGCGGCTGGGCGTTGTTGTGGAGCAGGATCGGACCTCTTCTGTTGACCAATGCTGGCTGCTGCTGACTCAATTTTTGGTACATTTCCTCAATTTCCTCACAATAGGACTCTGCTGTGATGGTTTGGCCTGGTTGCAGAAAGTTATAGTGAATCACACCAGCCACTGACCACCATACAGTAACCATGATCTTTTTTTGGTGGGGTTTTGCCTTTGGGAAGTGCCTGGGTGGCTCATCGGTGTCCAACACTGTCCTGAATGTTTCCTATTGTCCTAGAGAATCCACTCTTCATCACACGTGATGATCTGATCCAAAAAAGGATTGTTTTGGTTGCACAAAAGCAATGAAGAACAAACCTCGAAACGTGACAATTTCTGCCGATCGTTTAAATCATGGGGCACCCACTTTTCGAGCTTTTTGACCTTTCCAATACATTTTAAACCATCAAAAACCACATGGGAGCTGACACCCAGTTCTTCC
>CAUYPK010029171.1:0-47510 GCA_963574355.1 Loris lydekkerianus
GGCCTGAAACTGCCTCTACCTAGATACAGCCAATGTGGTACCATGCCACTGGCCCGACCCTGTCACTCACTTCTTCCCCCGCCTTCTTTCCCTGCCCCTTCTCCACAATAAAAAAAAAAAAAAAAAAAAAAAAAAAAAAAAAAAAGGACATGAGCACTCTAGTGCTCAGAAGTTAACCACCAAATTCTCTCCTGCTGCAGAGCCTCCCTTAGAGCAGCTCCTCACTTCTAGATGAATTCAGTCCTGGAGCAGGGGTCTCAGTGCCCCTTGTAATGTCGGTGGTAAGTGAACGGAAGGGAGGATTTGATTCTAGAAACAAATCCATGAAAACACAAGGATATTCTGGAGGAACTCAGGAGGACAAAGTGAAATTATTTATCAAGCACACAAGCGTGGCCTTTGAGTGCCAACATTTTCAAAGACTACGTCCTGTAGTGGAAACAAATTTCTTAAGGACATGCAGGGGAGTCTTAACAGCACATAAAAGTAACATAGAGCTGAGAGCTAGAGAGGATGAAAAGATGACCTGAGGCCCCTCAGCACAGCTTCAGTCTAAGGAAACATTAGCTTGGGATAAAAAGAACAGCAAACTATGTTCCCTCATTTCTGTTCTCAATACCTCTGAGTGTAAATACCATTTATGGACAGTGAAAGGAAATATTACCAAAAATAATAATTGATGTAAAGATGAGATTGAATTATGCACAAAAATGTGTAATAAAGATGGACATAAATACAACATGGCTCGGACAAAACTATAGCAAGAAATGTTTATTGTGCTGCAGAGCCTCGGCACGGGCCTGGGACTGCCTGGGACTGAATCTTGGCTGCATCAAATATTATTAACAGTGTGTCTTTTGGTGAGTAATTTAGCTTCAGTTAGACTCAGTTGTTTCATCTGTAAAATGAGAACTACATCAGTCTCTATGTCCTAGAGGTCAGATAAAGAAACATTTTTCTCTCTTCCTTATCTGTGTGTTTTGTGGAGGGCTCAGAGAGTATTATTCATGTTTTTATGTCTGTATCTCCACTTCCTAATAGTGTCGGGCACACAGTAGCAGGCACTAAAATATTTGTTAAATAAATAAGTATACAATAAATCATCTCTTTCATGCACCCACTGAACGACATAAGAATTTTCCTACGATATATCCAAATGTATGTATTACTTAATGCCAAACAGAATCAAGGATAGTTTATCTGATCTTTAGCCTGAATCTCTGAAAGATGATTTAATAAAAAGCGTAAAAATTATAATCAAACCTTGGTAAGCCATAAGAACTGTTTATTAAAAATAGTCTAACATGGGAAAGTCTAATGGACATTCGAAAATCACATTGTTCCTTAGTGTTATTAGCTATGTAAAATTAGGCTGTCAAATACTGCTTTATGAATAGTCAGTAAGGAAGAAAAAGAATCGCAAGGGACAAATCACTGTCATTCACAGACGACTACCTGGCAGACTAAGAATTAAGTTCACTCTTCAGGGCATGCTGTCTTCAGCTGTTATAAATATGCTGGAATGCCTCTGTCAGCAGGCTCAAAAAAGAGGCTGCCTTCACCAATATGGTACTTGTAAGGAGCAGTCTGGGGCTCAGAGGGAAACTGAACAAAGACATTTTGTTTCCAATTATTGTAACTTTGCCTTTTAGCTCAACTATTTCATGACCAGTAAAACAAAAGATTCTGAACAGTGGAGTAACTGAACAAAATTCCTCTAATTAAATGCCAGTTGGCTGAAGATAGTTGATACCCAGAGTCGAGTTTAGAGCAAGTTGTCTCTATGTAGAGTCAGTATCTTAGCATGTGAGGGTTAGAAAACACTTTCCCACTTACAGACTCCACTCCCTCTCTCAGAGCCATGTTTAGGCCTTAACTATTTATGAATTTTTCCAGGGCTAACTTATTAATCTTCATGGTATGTTATAAAATAGAGTTTCTTATTATGATCATGGCCTTTTATAAATGGTGCACAATAGCAGTTTCCTGACCTATTTATCTGCCTACTGTTCTAACCAAATACAACTTTATTTACTGCGTACTTGACAACATTTGAGAATCTCAAATTTACATATTCATTTTACAGGTTACCAGAAGTCAGAAAGTTGGTTTTTAGACTGTGTTCAGGAACATCCCAAGATTTTCTTTGTCTAATCCTGACGGTGGCATGCCAGTGCAATGTGTAGGCGAGCTACCTGTTAGTCCTTATTCTGAAATCGCAGAACTTTCTGGAGCTCTGAAGTTTAAGAAACTTCAGGGACCAGACCAGGAAGTAAATTATGATCCTTGGTCAAGTGATCTCCATGAACCACTGAACAAATGAAAGGAACGTTATCCCGTAAAAGGGAAGGCAAAATATCGAAGATCATGTTCTTATAGCCATTTGTGGGCTGTATAACTACTGTTCCAGACTCTTTCATTGAGGACTACCAATCTGTAACTACTTTGGGATCTGTGAACCTCTGGGCACCCCGTGGAGTCATCAAGAGTCTTCAACCCACATGTAGAGAAAGCATTGTACATTGCTTTAGTATGTACATTAGTACATAAGTAAAATGAACAAATATCTCTTGTACATTTTCCAAAAGTATACTAACACTAACTACACCAATTTATTTAAAATACTTTCTAAAAACATAGTATCTATTGTTGTATATTTTTACTAGTAACTTATTCTAAACATTGAACCAATGGTGATATGGGAAGACACTGCAAAAAATGTTGACATTTCAATCAGGTCCTCTTATTCTAATAGAGAAGAAATATCACCAAAGAAAAATTGGTGAACTTGATAAGCACCAAAATGCACAGGAAAAAAGGGAAAATGTTTCAGGTACTACATTGTCAGTCCAAACAAGTCTGGAGTTGTTGAACTTTATTTTAGGTGCAGTAAAACCCACCTTGATTCATACGATGCCAGTGTTCTACCATTAGATACATACTAATGGGGCTCTCTCATTAGCACTGTGATATTTTTCTCCTCATTCTTGTTTCATGTAAAAGTAGATCTAAACACTAAACTTGCCCCTCTTCTATCATAGTGTAAGTTTTATGCGATGTTCAGTAAGCCATTATTCTTGATTATTCATTCTTTTCATTTCTTTTATCACCTTTTATCTGTAGAGATCTTAGTCATAGATTGGTAGATTACACTGACATGTGGGATTTTTTTTAAACATTTAACTTGTGATAGATGAAATGACCTACACTTTTTAATATAATAATATTCTCCAAGTCTGACTCACTTCCCCAAGCAGTATGGAAGGTGTAATCTAGCCATTTCAGTCAGAAATGAATAATTTACATAGAAAAAAATAGTTCATGCTAATAGCGTCTGAAATGATTTCTATTTTACTCACTTCTCGGTGAGATGGAATGCTTTCCTTTACCAATGACCTTCACATTATGGTAGGGATCACACAGAAACCCAAAGTGTAATTATTAACTGTAAAGTTATTGAAGAGCAGAAATTTAATCTTTTTTTTTTTTTTTTTAATTCAGGGTGTGTTATTTACCATTGAGCATCATAACTGGCATATTTCAGACTCACTAATTTTTTGCATTGAATAAATGAATGAATTATATTAGCAAATTAGTGACTCAGTGAACTCACTTTGGCTTGAAGCAATTAGCTCAGTCAGTAAGAAAAACACAGTGTAGACTAAGATAGAAGAGAGGAAGCCTTAGAATCCATGCCTCTATCACCTTTTGCTCAATGTCACTAAAGACAGACATGCAATCTAAGTTAAAAACAGCCAACTGTTGGGTGGAACCTGTGGCTCAAAGGAGTAGGGCACCCACCCCATGTACCTGAGGTACATACCCATCCCTGGCCAGGAAAAACAAACAAACAAACAAACAAACAAACAAACAAAAACAGCCTACTGTCTTTCTAGGCAAACCTTGCGTCAAGGCAACTCTTATGGCACATTCTTTCTAGAAGACTACACCCCAACCCAAAGCTTGTCTTACAATGAAATTCTGGAATTGCAATTGGATTATCAACTAAATTAAATGCATAATTTTTCAACACTTCACTTTCCTGCCAAATATGTTTGTTAAAATTTCCAAAATTCTGTATAGAGGTAACCACATTATTACCTTTCTCAGTTACTCTGAATCATTATAAGGTTCACAAAGGACAGGGATCTTTCATCATTTTGTTCAATCATGTGTTCAAAGCAACCAGACCCATGCCTAGCATATGAATAGACACTAAATAAATGTTGCATTTGCTAATGTTCCATCTACCACCCTGGAACACACCATAGGCTTTGGTGCTTTGTGCCATTATATAATTTTCTACCTACATTTATTCCCTGCTACTCGACTTGATACCTTATTTTCTAAATTATGTTTTTCTTATTCAAAATCGTTTTTAAAAATGCTGTAATAGATACAGTGGAAATATTTAGGCAGCAGTTATACTTTGTAAGCCATCTATGTATATATATCAGCAGTTATACTTTGTAAGGCACCTATGTCTATATATCACCTTATTTAATCTTCACATCTATTTTGTAGAGGAACAAATGTCTTATTTTCTCAGTATTCAGAAAAAGAAACGTAGGTTCAGAAAGTCTGCCTTGCTCAAAGTGCACACAACCAATAAACGTTTTTCCTTAGAAACATACTTTCTATCTAACACTTTAGGTCCAAATGCATTCCCCAGAGTTGTATACATAGAAATTAAAGATGAATATTAAAATAAAGCAAGAATATGTCTTGTGTTTGCTGCCACACACTGCTGTGTAATATCTTTAACCACAAAATACACTGCTGTGTAATATCTTTAACCACAAAATAGATAAGTAAAATGAAAGACTAAAGAAGTCTCATCCTCTAAGAAACAAGCCCTCCATGGGCTTGTAGGGTAGGGAAGTATGCAATGGCACAGGTGGAGGATCTTTCAAAGTGAAAGAGATAATTGCAATTCTGCAGGGATGCACACCCTCCAGACCATGTGGCAGCTGCTTTTGAGACCTGTGTCACACTCTGCTCTGCATGTCCCTGAAGTCAGTGGGGGAAGGAGAGCTTCTTTCCTTTCTCACTAATCATCCTTGACATCCAGTTGGCACACCCATCAGATATAGTCTATTTGTGGCTTTCTAGGTCAGTCTGGCACTGTGCGAGCAGAGTGCCAGTATTTATAGGTATCTTAGGGTTGTGATCAGAATACTTTGCATAATTTGGGGAGCTGTAAGTTACCTATGCTGTCCCTGAGATTGAATTTGCAGACGTGTTCCTGTGCCCTTTGAGGGAGTTAGATTCGATCTGCAGTTAAAGTACTCGAAGCTTTGGGACCCCTACTTGATAGTTCCATTTCAAAACCCTAAGCAGAGTTCTAGTAATGTCTGCACAGAATTATGTATTTTATAAAATTTATAAAAATTTCTATATTTATTTATTCCATCTACTATTCCATTACAATGTCCCTGGTATTCAGAGCATGAGAGTGGTGCTAGCACTTTTTAGAAAGGGTTAATGTTGGATTAACTTGGAGATACATTAATTTTGGTTTACTGGGACATATTTGTATAGTTTATAGTCACTCTCTTGTATAAATTGTTACAAACAAGATTGCACAGCTAACATGTGTGAGAAATCGGACTCAAATTGAGCTTTGTCTGACTCTAATGCTAATGAATTTAGCACTACAATACATTGCCCTTCAGATGCTGTCAAAGCTGTCAACAGGAATTAGATTCCTTAATCTAAATTATATTCTAATAGATTAGATTAGATTAATATATTCTAATATAAAAGTGAGAGAGGATAGTCTTAGCCACTCAACAGCACTTGACACCCAATCCCATTTCTTTAACTGTCCACAACTTACTTACCTAGACTTAATGCTAATTAATCCCCCTTTTATATACCAAAAATATGCCATGTTTCCCTATATTCTATCTATATCTTCTTGTACATGTTGTTTCCTTGTTCTGAAATGGCTGGACCCAATAACACTTCTATAGGTTCTAATTAAGTTCTTGTTGACTTAGTATGAGGTACTGACACTGACAAATACAAAATTCATTATATGCCAGTATTATGAAGATATCAATAACAATTGTTTAAAGATAGTTGTCAAATCAAATAGTATTTTAGAATTCTCATGACACATGGAAATTTGTAATGCCCTGAAATCTTATAGTTAAAAAAGAAACTGGTTTCCTAAATTAGGCAATTCCAAAATTCTATCTGACAATACCAAAAATGAGATATAAAGATAAATTATTGAAGTTATCAATTATCAAATATAATTTTTTATCAGCAGAGGCAAAAGAAAAAACAAAGGCTTAGTCCTTTTTCTCTTCTCTCTGTAGAAAATGATGATAAGAAAATTGTCAAAGACTGTGCAGAAAAAATGCAGGTTAAAAGGTACTTCAGAAATGTGTCAAGAATTTAGTTAATGAAAAGCAGTGTGCTTTTTAAAAAATTTTGAGAGTTTTGTATTATTTGTCAACTTTTCAAAATATTCACTTTGCTATGATATTTTTTCATTCTATACCAATATTTATTTCATTTTGATAATTTTATATATTTTTGAAAGAAGCTCCATGCTTTGTATAAGCTTTAGTTTCTATAAAACTTTAGTTTGGCTTTGTTAGAGGATTTAAAGGATACAGACTAATGATGTATTCTACAGATGCTCTCAGGACAGCAGAAGGAGCCTCCATGGCAATACAGAGTGGACAAAACTCACTTGGAACTAAAGGAATATTAATGGACTCCTTCCCTGCTTACAACTCAGCAAAGAAAGCCCTGGGGAGTCAGGAGTATGACACTCCAGGGTGTTTCACAGATTTGTTTTCTTAGGCAATCACAAACAAAACAGACAGAATTCTTAAGAAAGTTACTCTCCCTAAAAAAGCCATTCTACACTTTTATTCTTTTGATGCCTTGTTATTTTTCAGCTACTCCACTCCCAGGAAATGAACACACTTTCAAATTCATGTTTTAAAAAATGGGAAGTTAGGGAAAGAGGGGCAAAATGGCTGAGTAGAGAAAATAGTCACCATATGGTCTCAGAAAGAAGGAAAAGTTTTACATTAAAAAAAAAAAAAAAAAAAAAAAAAAAAGGCCAGGTATAATTCTGAGGTAAAAGTGTAAGAACCTACCCGAGATTTCATGGAGCCCCATGGAAAGGGCTCTGTTGACCCCTATGCACAAATACCCCCTGAGGGTCTTAAAGATTAAACTGGGTGTCCCAATATATCTCATACAATTAAGAAGACCACATTGCTGGGGAAAGGGAAAGGATTCCAAAGACCTCCATCTCCTCTTGTCTGCAGGAGACAAATAATGTGCTATCTACATAGCAGACTACCACAATAGCCCACAAATAACCAGCAATCAAAAAACCACCTAAAAATATCTGTGGTAAAGACATCAATTCAGAACCTAGATACACATCAAAATAACGACAAGCAAAGCCAAAGGTCTTGACCCATCATATGCTATAGGCATACCCTTAACAGGGAGGGGAGGGAAGTCCCATATAAAGAAAATAAAATTCGAAGCAAGAAGCAACAGCTACTCAAGAACAACTGTGGAAGAATGAAAAATCAAAGTGAAAGGACAGTCGCAACCAGAGGATCATGCCAGCTACCTAGTAATGGTTCTAAACCAAACTGAAAATATTGAAAAGACAAATAAAGAATTCTAAATATGGATTACAACGAAGCTCAATAAGATCCAAGAGAAAATAGAAAAACAACCAAATCAACCTGGAGAAGTAATTCAGGAAATAAATATTTACTAAAGAGATAGATATATTTTTAAAAATTGAACTTTTAGAAATGAAAAAGTATTTAGGCAAATATAAAACATACTGAAAAGTTTTCAGAATTGACTTAACCACACAGAAGAAAAAAAATCTCAGAGATTAAAGCCATCTCTATAGAATTAACCCAATCAAAAATAAAAAACAAAGAATCAAAAAAAAGAACAAAGTCTAAAAAAAAAAAGTGACATAAAGCAGGCAAATATAAGAATCATAGGCATCAAAGAGACTTAGACAACATAGCTGAGGAAATAACTGAAGAAAACTTCCTGCCTGGTCTTACTAGAAATTTAGATATCCTGATATAACAAGCTCAGCGAACACCTGGGAAAATTATTGCAAAAAGGGCATCATCAAGGTATATCATCATACTGGCCAAAGTAAATGTGAAAGAGGAAATCCTACAAGCTGTAAAGCAAAAACAATAAGCAAAAACAATAAGGAAAAACACAAACCTACTACTGGAGTTGGGAAGTTCAAATCTGGCCTGGGAATGCTAAACAACAATGACAACAACAACAACAACAAAAAGTCAGGCGTTGTCATGGTTGCTTGTAGTCCAAGCTACTGAGGCAAGAGAATCGCTTAAGCCCAAGGGTTTGAGGTTGCTGTGAGCTGTGACAGCACAGAACTCTATAGAGGACAACATCGTGAGACTCTGCCTCAAAAAAAAAAAAAAAAGCTTAAAAAAAAGACAAAGATGATCAGTATATAACAATAAAGGGATAATTAAAGAAGAAGATATAACCATCCTAAACCCAGGAAAACCCATAAGACTAACAGCAGAAGTCTCAACAGGAACCTTATGAACCAGAAGGGAATGGGGTCCTATCCTAAGTCTCCTTAAAACATTAATTGTCACTTGAGTTATGAACTATTTTTCAAGTTTTCATATTCCTTTTTACATTATTAATTTTTAAGTTTTTATCTTACCTTTTACTGATGCATGTTTTAGGACTGTTTTGATTTGAAATGTTTATTCTATTCCCATAATAAAACATCATGCTCTCAGGTAAAATTTTTCTTTTTATGTGTGTGGCAGTCAATGTGTTCAACCAAAAATCTGCCAGCCAAGAATTGTATACCCTGTTAAACTCAGTTTGATGAATAAAGGAGAAATAAAATCTTCCCTAGAAAAGTAAACACTAAGGGAATTTGTCACCACTAGACCTGCCCTATAAGAAAAGCTTAAAATTATTCTATACATAGTACAGAACAACCAATATCTACCAGTATAAAAACACCCAAAGTTAAAATACATAGATCTATAAAACAGTAACATCAGGAACAGAATAAAGCAAGTAGGTGCCAATCAAAAGAATGATCAGAACAGTATTTCACATATCAATATTATCATTGAATATAAATGGTCTTACAAGATATAGATTAGCTAAATGGTTATACACACACACGCACACACACACAAATCCCAAATGCATCCTGTCTCCAATAAATCCATTTAACTCACAAATATGCTCATAGACCCAGGGTAAAGAAATAAAAAATTATATTCTATGCAAAAGCAAGCAGGAGTAGCTATTCCCATATCTGATAAAATAAGACTTTAATTCAAAAATGGGCTCAGTTCCCATAGCTCAGTGGTTAGGGTGCCAGCCATATGCACTGGTGTTGGTAGGTTCATATCTGGCCTGGGAATGCTAAACAACAATGCCAACTACAACAACAACAACAACAAATAGCCAGGTGTTGTGGTGGGTACCTGTAGTCCCAGCTACTGAGGCAAGAGAATCACTTAAGCCCAAGAGTTTGAAATTGCTATAAGCTGTGACAGCACAGTACTCTACAGAGGGAAACATTGTGAGACTCTGTCTCAAAAAAAAAAAAGCTTTAAAAAAGGACAAAAATAAGTATATAGCGATAAAGGTATCAATTAAACAAGAACATATAACCATCCTAACTACACATGCCTCAGACATAAGTGCTCTCAGATTCATAAAACAAATTCTAGTTGTTCTAAGGAAGTAAATAAAGACAAAATCATAATAGTCAGGGACTTCAACACTCCACTGACAGATAATCAAGGCAGAAGATTAACAAAGAAACAGAGAACGTAAGCACCTGTGGAACAAATGGACTTAACAGACATTTATAGACTTATATCCCAAAATTGTAGAATGTACATTATTTTGATCAGCACATTGGATATTTTCCAAGATAGATCATAAGTTAGCCAGCAAAACAAATTTCAGCAAAGTCAGAAAAATCAAAATCATTCCAAGTATCTTCTCAAATCACAGTGGAATAAAACTAGAAATCAACTCAATGAAGAACTCCTGAGTCTACACAAAGTCATAAAAATTAAACCTACTACTGAATGATCCTTGGAGAAATGATGAAATTAAGATGGAAATCCAATGAGTTTTTGAATTGAATGACATTATTACACAAATATCCAAAATCCATGAGATACATCAAAAGCAGTGATAAAGGGGAAATTTATAGTAAAGGTTTATATCAAAAAGACAGATGACCACAAATTAACAACCTAACATCATACCTAATGGAATTAGAAAAAGGAGAGCAAACCATACTCAAAGGTAGCAGAAAAAAAATAGCAAAGCTCAGAATAGAACTAAATGAAATGGAATACAAAGTATCAATGAAACAAAAGGTTATCCTTTGAAATGATAAATAAAATTGATAGATGTCTAGCTAGATTAACCAAAAATAAAAGAGAAAGGATCAAATAAGCACAATTAGAATAAAAAAAGGAGACATTACAACTTTTATCACAGAAATATTATATATCATCCATGACAACTAAAAAAAAATCTCTGTAGATACAAACCAAAAAATTTAGAGAAAATGGATAATTTTTTGGAAAAAAAAAATGACCTCCAAAGCTTAAATCAATAAGAAATATAAATCCTAAACAGAAAAACAAAGAAACAGTAATGAAAACTCCCCCAATGACAACAATAACAAAAATCCCCTGACCAGATGGATTCATAGCCAAATTCTATCACATCTATAAGGAAGAACTGGCACCTATTATACTAAAACTGTTCCATATTGTTAAGAAGGAAAGAATCCTCCCTAACTCATGTTATGAAGCTAGTATCATCCTGATACCACCAAGAAAAGTTACAGTAATAAAAAAAAGGAAGAAAGAAAAAGTACAGACCAATATCTCTTTTGAACATAGACACAAAAATCCTTACAAAAATATTAGCAAACAACATTCAACAGCAGATCAAAAAGATAATACACCACAATCAAGTGGGATTCAACATAGGCATACAAGGATGGTTCAATATAACAAATCAATGAACATGATTCAACATATAAACAATTAAAAACAGAGACCATATGATCATCTTAATAGTTACAAAAAAGCATTTAATAAAATTCAGTACCATTTCATGATAAAAACTCTCAACAAACTGGGTATAGAAAGAACATACCTCAACATAATAAAAGTCATATATTATGAAGACACAGGCAACATCATATTGAATTTGGAAAAGCTGAAAGAATTTTTCCTAAGAGCCAGAAAAAGACAACGGAGCCCACTGTCATTACTTCTATTCAACATAATAGTGGAAGTCCTGGCCAGAGTATTCAGGCAAGAGAAAGAAATAAAGGACATCCAAACTGGGAAAAAGGAGGTCAAACTATCCCTGTTTGCCAGTAATCTGATCTGATTCCTAGAGAACCCTAAAAACTCCACCAAAAGGCTTTCAGAATTGACAAATGTATTCATTTATCTGATATGCTGATATACCGTTGAATGTGGTTTGCTAGTAAGTGCTAGCCAGAGCAGTCAGGCAAGAGAAAGAAATGAAGAACATCCAAATTGGGGAAAAGAATGTTTCAGGTTACAAAATCAATGTACACAAATCAATATCATTTCCACATAACAAATAACAATCCATTTGAGAGGCAAATCAGGAACTCAACACCTTTATAGTAGCTACAAGAAAATAAAACACTTAAGAATATACTTAATGAAGGAGGTGAAATATTAATATCTCTACAAGAGCTACAGAACACTGATGAAAGAAATCAGAGATGACATAAGTGAAAAACATTCCATGATCACAAATTGGAAGAATCAATACTGTTAAAATATCCATACTGCTCAAAGTAACTTACATATTCAGGACAATTTCCATCAAAATTTGAAGGTCATTTCTTATCAATCCCAAAAAATAATCCTAAACTTCATATGGAACCAAAAAGTTCCCAAATAACCAAAGCAATGCAATGCTAAGAAAAAAATCTGCTGGCAATACATTACCTGACTTCAAATTAATACTACAAAGTTATAGTAACCAAAATCAGCATGATTCTGGAATAATGGAGGACAGACAAACGAATGAAACAGAATAGAGAATCTAAAAATAGGTTCACCTAGCCATGATCAACTTGTTTGACAAAGCATACAAAAACATACGTTAGGAAAGATGCCCACTGCATAACAACATGTATAGGAATGAAAATGGATCCCTATCTCTCACTTTACTCAAAAATTAACTCAAGATGGATGAAAGATTTAAATGTAAGACTCAAAACCATAAAAATTCTAGAAGAAACTTTAGGAAGAAATTTTCTAGGTATTGGCCTAGGCAAAGATTTTATGACTAAGACCCCAAAGGCAAATAGAGCAACAACAAAAATAAATTAATTGAACTTAATTAAAAAGTTTCTTCACAGGAAAGGAAATAATCAACAGAGTAAAAATACAATCTAATATATATTTTCTACCATTATATGAAGGTCATTTCTTATCAATCCCAAAAAATAATCCTAAACTTCATATGGAACCGAAAAGTTCCCATTGTATGGTAGAAAATATATATACATTTATGGTAGAAAATGTATATATTAGGTAGATATATATATAATATGATAGAAAATATATATTCAACAAAGGCTTAATATCCAAAATCTACAAAGAATTCAAATCAGCAAGAAAAAAACGAAAGCAACTTCATCACAAAATGGGTAAATTACATGAACCAACTCTTTATAAAGGAAGATAGGCAAACATCTAATAACACATGAAAAATACTCCAGTTTACCAACTATTAGAGAAATGCAAATTAAAACCACAACAAAATATGACCTTACCCTGTCAGAATAGCCATTATCAAAAAGTCAAAAAATAATAGATATTGGTGTGGTTGCTAGGAAAAGGGCACGCTTATATATTATTGGTGGGAAAGTAAACTTGTACAATTGCTATGGGAAACAGTAAAGAGATTCCTTAAAGAACTAAAAGTAAAACTATGTTCTATTCAGCAATCCCACTACCAGGTATCAAATAGGACACCATTTTTTAAAAAAGACCCTTGTACCTGATTGTTCATTGCAGCACAACATACAATTGCAAATATATGGAATTAGCCTAAATATCCATCAACTGATTATTGGATACAGAAAATTCAAAATGTGAGTGCACACACACATACAAACAATGAAGTACTACTCAGACATAAAAAGGGATGAAGTAAAAATGTCTTTTGCGGCAATATGGATGGAGATCATTATCCAAAGTGAAGTATCTCGGGAATGGAAAAACAGGTATCACATGTTCTCACTTATAAGTGGGAGCTAAGCAAAACATATATATGGCCATAAAGAACAGTAATGAACCTTGCAAACTAAGAATAGAGAGGAAAGAAAGGGAATAAAGGATAAAAATCTTCCTGCTGAGTACCATCCACACTATTCTGGTGATGGGTACACTGAAAGTCCTGACTTCAGCATTACACAATTTATCTACATAACAACACTTGTATTTCTAAAATTTTTTTTGAAATAAACAATATATAAAAATAAATAATTATATTTTCTGTGATATAACTCTTTAACTTATATATGTTAGCTTTACATTATGTTATACACATGAAATATTTTATAATTGTTAGTCAGAATTAATAAAATAGGCCCCCAGTTTTAATAACCAAAATTTAAGTGTAATGTATAGAAAACTTTCCATAGTCAACACTATTTGGGTAGTTGTAATCTTCTAATCCCTGGATATTGGAGCAGGAATGGAACATCAGTAGTAACGTTAGGCATAGTATGTCCTAATAATGCTGCTCCAAGTTTTAAGTCTAAAA
Source organism: Loris lydekkerianus (assembly GCA_963574355.1). Taxonomy (NCBI): domain Eukaryota; kingdom Metazoa; phylum Chordata; class Mammalia; order Primates; family Lorisidae; genus Loris; species Loris lydekkerianus. The sequence goes on from CAUYPK010029171.1 coordinate 13,876, forward strand.
TAGGGTAAAACTATGCATGGAAAATAAAATAAAAATATTAATAGTTGGTGGAAGGATATCAGATCCCAATGACCTTGCAAGTAAAAAGTTACATGTGTAAGAGTAATGGAATCAAGATATAGTTCATTAAAAAGCTGATGTAAGGGACTTTCATGGTATATGGAATTTGGACATGTAAAATGTCCTCAGAAACATTGCAGCTGACATTTGCTGCTACAGAGTCGGGTTCCTGCCATGAGTCTCTTTAACTAGTCTGAGAAGCATGGCATGAGCTATAGCCTCACACGCAGAATGAACGAGGGCATGGCTATATCTAGGTTTTATTTGCTTATAGAGGAAAAAAAAAAATGGGCTCAAATGGTTCTCCCTTAGATACAGATTTCCCTAAGAGTAGACACTTAGGACAGAGGCTGGATGTACAACAAATGTTCTCTTAATGCGATATTCATGAGTCAGAATGTGGGGAGCTTCTGTTATCATTGAACACAACCAATTTCAGTACAGTGTTTCCATGAGTCCCCTGCTCCTCACTCCACCATCTCTACTGAGTGTCAGAAGGAAGAGCAAGTTCCCCACATGACTCCAACCCATGTCACTTCACAGAAGCAGAAAGAAAGGAAGGAAGGAAACAGATCACAAAAAGGAAAGACCACCAGGCTCTGTATCTAAAGTTGCATCCCCTAGAACAAGGAAGATACAGCCATATCCAAAGATAAGCAGGAAAGATCTAGTCAGAGGGCTTGGTGATAAGCAAATGTTCCAGTCAGCCAGTGCTTAGTTCTAGGAAATCAAAGAGCCGGCAATTTGTGGGGCTACAGCAAGGGAGGAGGGCAGCATCCAGGAGGCCTGAGAGCAGTTGTCTGGGTCACTCCTGTTCACAGGGCTTCTGCCATGGAACTCCAGGTCCCCAGACTGGCAAGAACAAGGCAAGATGCTAGTCTCAGAGGAACTGTCAATGAAAAATCAAAGTAGGACAAAAGTACAGAGAAATGAGGCTAACATTCATCCTCAGAATGAATGAATGAATTTTTGATATCTGTAGTAATGCCCAAACCTGCAATATCCCAGCTCTAAGGACTGAAATGATGGAAATCCTAGGAGTATGAAAGGCTCTTATTCCATTGTTGTATATGACAACATTCTACAAGCTAAAAGAGTAGTACAGACATTGCATGACCAGAGTTGGGCTTTGGAGCAGGCTAAGGAGGGCCGGGAACCAGAACACAAGTCCAGCTGTTTCTTATTTCTGTCCCCTCCCAGAGTATTACTGTCTTTGTATCCAGCAGTGCCTAGAACACATGCTGATAGGAGGCACCTAATAGTCTTCATTAAATACTGTTGAGTGAATTAACACACATACCTTTGAGTGTAGGTGGGATTGCTACGCCCTGTGAATGCCCAGTTTGTTCATAGGCACGTGGGTGTTGCAGAGAAATCTCTTGGTGGGAAGTTTGATATCTGTAGTAATACCCTTCTCCAAATATCTAATCAGGGCAGTAAGCAAACCTGAGACTTGTAGATTCCCAATTCTCAGGTATAATTGTATTTCAGGTATCCCCAGATTATTCTTTATGTCTGCCACAATTCCTTCTTCACGTTAAGTAGCTCCAGCAACTACTTCCTATATGAATATCACATACATATTTTTAAATTCCCCTTTCCTGACTTAACACAGGTCAAGATCAAGTTTTCTAACAGTTTGAACTTCCTCCTTAAATTGCTGATAAAGTACCACATATTTTATAATTGGATGACCAAATAAGTGTCAGTAAAGATTTTTGATAATCTATACACATATTCATCAATTCAAATAGTACAGGTGGCGCCTGTGGTTCAAGGAGTAGGGCGCTAGCCCCATATGCTTAAGGTAGCAGGTTCAAACCCAGCCCTGGCCAAAAACTGCAGCACAACAATTCAAATGGTACTTTACTGGTTCAAATGTTTTCTATTACAACTCCTTGAGAAATTCTCATTCCCAAAGTCATCTGTCCATATCAATACCTACAAAAACATTTTCTTAATAATATTATTGTCTCATACTTCCCACTGTCACTAGGTTAAAGGGACCTACATCTCAGACAACTTTTCATCTAATTTTCTCCTATACTTAAGCTGTACCTCTATTGTGGGGGGTTTTAAACTTTTTTATCTCATGGAACACTTGAACCTATGTTAAACTGCCACAACACACTTAAATTATGCTGTTCAAAAAAAAAAAAAAAGAAAGAATATAATATACTTACTGTGCTTTGAACTTCTCTCCAAATAATTAATGATCTTTTAAAAATTTTCAGAGCACACCTAAGATCCTCTCCCAGCACACCAGTGTGCCATGGCAAACCAGTTGAAAAGCACTGCTCTATTGGACAAAACTCTCATTCAAGTTTCTTTCCCAGACTCAGCCTACCATGCCAGCTTTGGGCTTCTTCCTGAGTACTTTGGCCTTCTTTGTAAATTACTAGCATCTCCAGTGATGGCCATGAGTCAATGGTGAAGACTTACCTAGAGTCACTTTATTTCTGGAAGGTCTGAAACTTTCTCAATATTATCATATCAAATGTAGCACAGGATATCATAATAATTATTTCATTCATTCACTCATTTACTCACTCAGTTACTATTGAATAAGTGGTTACCTTGTGCTTTAGGCCTTTTGAGTAGTTTGAAGTTCGACACTGTATCATATCAGCCAGTCTCAGAATGGACGCATTCCTATTATGAGGCCACCTAATTTCTATCATTTGTCAAGCTGCTGCCAAGGGGCCAACAACTACTCTGTGTTTCTGACATGGCGCTCTCGCTGTACCATGAACCCGCATGAAAATGATCAGTGATTAAAAGCCACTCCAAAGACTTTTCAACCTTTTAGAAGTTAAAGAAAACAATCCATAATTTTAAAACAGGGAAATTTTAAAAATCCTTTCTGAGTCTCTTCATTAAACAGTACTAATCAGATTCATGATTGAAAATTCTAAACTTTTTTTTCCCAGAGCGTAAACTTTCGTGGTTAGGGCTTAAGAACTGCAACCCCATGAGACAACATCCCTGGCACTAATCTGACGCAAGCCAGGTATCAACAAAACATGCAACTCGATAAAAAGTAAGACACAATCTCTAAGCTGCTTTCCATGAATATATTTTCAAGATTTTTTTTTTTCTTGAGCCTAAACATAGCAACTCTGCTTAACGTATCCAGGATGTTACTAACTACTTCTAAAAAATTAGAATTAAATAAATGAACTGAATTGGATTCTTTGACTTAGAAGTGCTTATACTGCTAATCTTCCTTTGCCAGCAGCAGCTGGGAAAAGGCAGGGACAACACCATGCTTCAGTGCAGCTTTGCTTTCAGCCTGGCTGCTTCCAGATGCTAAGATTACTCTGGAAACGTAATTAGTTTCAATTAACTAACATCTGTCCAAACATAAACATTATATTTGCGATTCAGGTAAAGGAAAGCACCTTCCTATAGAATACGCTTGTTTACTAAACAATGAAAAAGGGCTAGAAAATCCTGTTCAGATCACTGATGTAAACTAGATTATTCTAAGTGCCTTCTAAACTATGTGCTCTGAGATTTTGCCCTTCTTTAGGTTTCTGGGATAACCTCCAATATAATTATGTGAGTCAAAACCTGCATGCGTAATATCAAGACAAATTTTACCCCAACAAATACCAGTTAGCATGTATGAACTTCAGCCAAGATTTCATGTAGTCCAAAGAAAAAATTAAATCTAGTTTCAATACGACAAAAGAAGAGTCCCCTTGGAATTGGCTGTAATAAAATTTGAGCGGCTCTTCCATGGGATGATATATATGAGGGACGAGTTTGGCCTCATGATAATTATGAGTGATTCTTTACATAGGAGCTGTACATAACAATATAGATGATAAATCTGTAATTGGATGTGCCACAGGTACAGATCACACTAAATACTGTCAGACTTAGTGGTAATAAAAGTCTTGCTTTATTAAAGAGGGCTTTTTCTGCACATGTGCTCATGAAGCCATTAGCCTGTTATTCAAATTGGAGACTCTTGTGAATCCAAAACGTCCACTGGGCTGAACACTGTCGGCAGAGAAAAGAGAATTCAGTGTGTCCCAATGTGACCACCTGTGTCTCCATGCAAAGATTGACTCCAGGATCAATCTCATTTGAGATTTCAACCATTGTTCATGCTGACAATTAATAAGACTATATCTTCATTCCATTTCCCATTTCCAAGCTCCAAACCTGAATTTCTAACTGCTTGCTACTTAGCCCTACATGACTGTTCCCTGTGCTAACTGCTTCAACTTTCTTTCTTATGAATTAGGACCTTCTACTGAGCTCTCATCACCATGTACACACTTCCCCAAACCAGAAATATGAATATCATTGCCATTTCCTCTGTCTTCTTGGCCAGTAGGGCTTCATCCTCTCTCACTCAGATAAGTACAACAGTCTAAATGCAAAATTGATCATGTCATTTTCTTAATTAAAAGTTGCAAATGTGAATTAAATGTTGTAGGGTAAAGTAAAAAAAAAAATTTTTTTTTTTTCAGGGAATAAGGACTTTTAAAATTAGAGCTGAATCAACTTTTTTTACTTGGAGTTATATACCACCAAGCTCTGGTGTGCTAGAGATTTTATTGTCAGCTTGGTAATACCTGGAATTATGTCTCCTAAAATCCTCTTTTCCATACAGTTGTAGGTTAAAATCGACCAAAAGTGAGATCATGAGAGATTTGTGAAATGAAGTGAAGTGACCACCATTCCAAAGGTCATCGATGGTTACAGGCAGTGGGGGACAGATGTAGAGGAGCTGGAAAGTTCAGCTTGACCTCGCTCCATTTCACTTGCAGTTGTTATTTCTGATTCCCAGCCCTGCTATTCACAGAGAGGGCTCGGGTTGCATAGCAGACACTTTGCTCCAAATATATACAGTTGGTAGTGACACAAATTAACCAATATCTATAGACTCTCATACCAGCCCTTCCTTGACACTCTACTCCAGAAACTTTTCCTGCTTCGCAGTGTTTTTTACCAATGCACACCAGGTCTCATTAGTGACATTTTTATGATCTTTCAACTCCCCTTTTTGAAAATTCACTTCTCCACATATCCGTCAATTGTGTACCCATCTACTTTAATAAACTTCTTATTCCACAGTCCTTCCTGACTGAATGCTGATTAGTGCATCTGATTCACAACAGCCCTATCCCTTGCTGATGCACTTGGGCTGTCTGACAGGCTTCAGCGCTTGGATCCACACTCTTGCCGTGGCCCACTGTCTATTTGCCATTGTGAGTTCTCTTCTCTGCAAGTCTCCCTGACTAATCTCTTTCGGCCTCAGGCTCCCCTCTTCTATTTCCTGTCAGAGGCTTTCCCCACTGCGCACTACTTTCCTTCCCCTGACATTACACCAGCTACCATAATATACCATGATTACTAATAGCTCCTGTAACTTTCCCCAGATTGTGAGACTCCCTAAAGGCAGGTACAATGTTTATGTCTATATATTCAAAACCTAGCACAGAACTTATAAATGAGATCTAAAATAGTAGCCAGATAAGAAAACGCCAGTCAGTCAAATTACCTGGCATCCAGACACATGGAACAAGGATCTTCTTCATTTTCAAAGATTTTGACTTGGAAAGACTTCACACCAATTGAGATGGGACCTCTGATAGCAAGAAGAGTTCAAAACTCAAGTTTAATGCCCCAAAGGACTGCTATTTCTACTTCCATCTCATTTTACAACCTGCTCTAGACTCTTCAGATATACCTCAGCCTCTGCAACACTGATTTTCAAACTCTATTCCTAAAATCCCAAGGTTCCCTTGGAATTGCCTCAATCCAATTGTAAATAAGAGGGGGTGGCTGGTAAATCCTGTTTGGGAGAATGTGAGGTCTTCTCTTACTTTCCATACTCTTGCTACATGAAATTTCCTTGCAAGCTTTTGCTTGAAAAATAGAACAGAGACATCCCCTGTTTAAGACAAGTTGAAAACCACTGACAGGATAATATCAAAGCTTCTTAGCTCCTTAGGATAGCTAGTCCAGACTCCTATGAACTATCTCCTATCTAATTCTGCAGACCCTTCTTCTGCCATCCTATCTCTATACTCTAGTAGTTTGCAACATATGTCATGATGGCTTATGCTGTTTCATCCTTGGTTCACACTATTTTCACCGACTGGAATGCCCTTCCCTCTTCTCCTTGCCCACTTATCTTTATTCATTTTCATACATGTAAACAAACACAAGTCTGTCATTCTTTTGTTCAAAAAGGCAGGCTCAAGAGACAATTGTTGGTAATAGGGAAACTGTGTTTACTGAAGAACCATCAACCTGAGAATATGGTCTTTGATACATGAATCCCCCATCTCCTCAGGTTGGCTGCTCTTGAATAAACATCATTTTCCTATCACCAACACTTGTCTCTCAAGTCTGGCTTTTCTAGTGATAGGCAGCTGGACTTGTGGTCAGTTACAAACATTCGTTCAGACCTTGCCTTCTCCAGGAAACCTTTTCTGAAGGATCTCAGAATGCAGTAGCTTTTCATTCTCTCCACTCTTATAGAATCCAAATTACATTCATACTGTAACACAGCATTGTATTGACATTAATTTTTCAACTGACCAGTCCACATTCAGCTGTAAGTGTCGCAAGATGTGTCTTCATTATCTCCAGTGCAACGTTCAGGCACTGACGTAGTTAGTGTTCTATAAATCCTTACTGCATGAAGCCCTGCCACATATGAAGATGATAATTAATCAACAAATTTCAGATTAAAGAAAAAAAAGAGAAGGGAAAGGAAATAGAAGGTGACTCTTGACTTAGTTCCCAGAATGGGCTAGTCTATTTTCATACATTTTCTATCTGAGCATCACAGGAACTGGAGGACACAGATACAAATGTTCCCATTTTACAGTTAGGAAATTTTGGCTCCCAGAAATTAAGTAAATCACGTGAGCTCTGGGAAAGAAGTGAAAAAAGTTTCATTTCAGGATTGTCTGACTTCAAAGTCTGCCTTTATGCCATAACACATGTAAATTCTACAAGTCAATATGTGTTAAAATGTAACATCAAAGAAACCTACCCGAGAGTTCACTTGACCTACAAAAGTGACCCATGGTACTTCAGCCTTTTTGGTTTTTCCAAATTTTCCTGGCAACCAAGATTAAAAATAAAACATGCTTTTCAAAGAATAGCCGTTTATTTCTAGGTACATGCCACCAACTCAGTCAATTTAATAAACATTTATTTAGCACAAACTAAATGCAAGTCATTGACTATAGCCTTGAGGCAGATATAAAATGAGAAAGGCATGGTCTTGGCCCTTCAAGAGCTCATCAGCTAAAATCATACTTTAACAACTCTGAATGGAGGCAGACGGTAGACAGTGGTAAGTGCCAACTCTGAAAGTGCTAAGGAAGCAGAAAGCAGGGAGAGATTAACTCCAACTGTGGAGCAATAAACACCTTGGTAAATGTATCTCTCACTACCCACCAAGAAAGTCTTTTATGATCTAGGCCAAAGGATGCATTTCTTTGCAAAATACCAGAGCTTATTCAAGATACTAATAGAGATCGCTTTTGTTAGCAAAAATAGAATTTAGCTACAATGAAAGCAGCCCTATCTGTATGTGTTTTTCATGGCAATTTGAGAAAACCGATAGTTCTATTTATTTAAGGGACACTCGGTACATTTAGAAAACACTGTTCATGATTCTACCAGCAAATCCTTGGCCATTTATAGTATTTCTTTTCAGTTCACTTGTACAAAGTGAAACTCCACATAGTCTTAACATAGGAAATGCAGAAGATTTTGAAAGATGAATCTGAGGTCTAACCAATGAAAAATAAAAGCCAATTTTTTTTTTTAATTTTAACAAGAAGCAACTACAGCATCTTAGCTAGCTGCAACCATGATTCAAAGTACTTAAATAACTGAATGAGGCCAACAATATTAAATGATTTCCTCTGTGTGCCAAGGAGATTTATTAGGTGCTGGCATCACTGCACCATTTTAAATTGGTTAGACTAGAAATAGAAGTGAAAGCACAGAAAATTCATACAGTTCCATCACTGAAGGATCAACTTGCAAAATGTTCCCCAATGTTTAGAAGTTGATAGTATGCTGAATACACAAAGGAAAAAGGATCATTCACATTAATATTTTAAAAAAAGGAAGCCCTTGCTTAACGTAAAAATGCATCACGTGTGATAAGCTACTTTTTTTAAAGTATAGAAGTTTTCTTAAGAATAATATGTCCATAGGAAAAAATGTAAACTAACAAAAAGTCGGTGTGTTATTTCTAAAACTGTTTCCCTAGTAGAATATTCATATCATGCAACAAAGAACAAGTTGGAATTTGCAAAAAGCCAATGGACCCAGTGAAAGGTTTTCCTTGTGCAAAATTTTGAGTCTGCTTTAGATTGAACAGGAGATTGAGAAGTTCTGTGATTTGAATTTGTGTTGTTCCCACCAAAACTCATGTTGAGGCCTGGTCTTCAATGTAATAGTGTTGAAAGGTGATCAGACTTTTAGGTAATATTTGGGTAATAAGAGATATGAATGCAGTGTCCTTGGGGTAAGTGAGTTCTTTTGGGAATGGATTATTTCCCATTTTAGTGAGTTGTCTTTAGAAGTTGCGTCTGGTTTCTTTCCCTTTTTCACAGGCACCTGGTTCCTCTGCCATTTCTCCACCATGTTTTGAGGAAGCAGCGGGCCCTCACCAGAAACCACCAGGTGCAGCTGCCCAGCTCTTGAGCTTCCCAGCCCACGCAACTGTGAGCTAAATAATCCTCAAGTCTTTATAATTTACCCTGTCTCAGACATTCTATTGCAGCAACAGAAAATGGACAAAGACAGGAAGTATTCCTGACCCTATTGCCGCTTAAATTTTTTGACCCTTTTCTACTTCACTTATTCCATCTCTCCAGCATTCTCAACTGTTCATTCTCTAATATCAACCTCCCCCACAGTTTCAGACTTCAAAAAGTTCTTCTCATTGTGGGCAAAAATTCAGGCTGCCAATAACAGATTTTTCCCTTTTATTTAATTGTAACAAGTGGTTTGTAGTAGTTGCTTCCCCTTTTCTACCAATGTTTTCTTCTTAAAATATATAATCTGGCCTTTGTCTCAACAATTGCCATTGTACTACAATGGCAATTCTTCTCTACCAATTACAGCCTACAAATCTAATAGCCACTTTCTCATTCTTATTAAGATGATATCTTTTTCTTATCTAATTCTAAAACTGCATGCTAGATTGAAAAAATTCTTCCCAACTCTTAACATCTCCTTCATATAAAGTGAGCTCAGTTAATGTAACTCTGGGCCTTCAACTATACCTTTACTCATTCTAACATAGTGAAGGCAATGTGATTTATATGATTCATAAATTTGAGGGGAAAACTAGACATGTTGAGCTAATCTCCAGCTTCTCATTCTTGGGAGTAAAGCTGTCTGAGGACAGCTTGTATTCTTTTCTGCTTCTCCATACCTAAATTTTATACTTCCAGACACTCTGACATCAGTTTAGCCAAAACAGTATCAACTGTGATCAGATAAGAAAATCAGCCTAATTTTTAGCATGTTAGTAGGCCTATTTGAATCTCATTTGGTTCCAGGCTAGCAGTAGTAAAGTTCTTACTTTTGTGCCTTTATTTGTTCTTTATTTTAGTTATTTGCTCAAAACCTAGGTATAAAAGAAGGGTGCCCCCGAAACCCCAACAATGTCTTATTCTTGAAACTTTCTTCTCTTATGTCTTCTGATATATTACTGTTTTTCCTCCTACCCCCCTGAAGGTTCCTTCTTTATTTTTACTTACCTTTAATAACCCCTGTTTTTCTTCACAAATATGTCATATTGAATACACTAGTTATGTCTTCCCCTCTACACTCACACATACATGCATGCATACATATACATATATACATATAATAATGCATATATACAAATTCACACATGTGCATGTAAACACACCCCCATATATATATACACACACAGTTGGACCTCTATATTCATGGAATCCACATCTATGGATTCAATGAACTACAAATGGAAATATTCAGATAAAATTTCCACAAAATTTCTAAAAGCAAAACTTGAATTTGCCTCACTCTGAGTACTATTTTGAATCTATGCAAATGAAGTGATGTGTGGGCCTTCTATTAGGTATTATATGTAATGATAATGATATATAGACATGATTTCAAGTATATGGGAGGATATGAGTATGTCATGTGTAAAGGACTTGAGCATCTGCAGACACTGCTATCAGAGCAGGATCCTAGAACCAATCCCCAGGGACACAAGGGGGCAATTCTGTGTTTTCTTTTTCAGCACATGGGGACAGCTTGACATTTTTTTCTTGCATTGGAAAATTCTTCCGACTGCTCCTCCTACATTGTTTATGTTTTGTGATTAAAAATAACCATTAAACCAAGCATTCAGCCTCAAAAGATGGGGTGATCTTAGATGTCTGTTGTCTAGTTCACTGTATCCACGCATTTGCTATTAACTTACCATTATCATTAACTTTCTGACCTTTGTTTCTCTCTAAATAATTATCAATAAATTCCAAGTGTTTGTGGAGAATCAACTATGAGAAAGACACAGTAAAGTTGAATAAGCATAATGAACAAAACAAACATAAACTCTACTCTCAGGGAGCTTATACGCTAAGAAAGGAGATATACGAAACACCTGTAATTATGAAAAGTGAAAGGTGTGATGGGAAAAAATGGTAAATAAATAACAGTAAGAACTGATTTTCAACAGAAGGGGAATGCCTCACTGAAGAAGTAACACTTGACCTAAAATCTGAAGGTAAGTAAAAGCAAGAAGAAATTATAGTTCTTCAGCTGAAATCATACGTGTTTATTTTATTATGCTTCATAAGTGACATACATGTAATAGTCATTCAATTGCAATTTATAAATATTACCAAAAAAATCACAGGAAGATGATCTTTTTCTAGATTATAGGAGTGATGTCATTCCTTCCAAGTATGAGGTTGTAAAAATAAATGCATATATATGCACACATGCACACATTCGTATTTCCTTTAGAAGTCCATTCAGCTTAATGAATGCCTAAAGCTGTGTTACTCAAACTCTCTTGTGCTCTGGTTTAAAGAAAAACATGAATTTTGCCCAATCAGGATGTTTTAAAATGGACTTGTGCCCATGGACATAACATATGACTTTCATGTCAGTCACATTACAGCAAATTTTTTGAAAATAGACTCAGAGTAGGGGGTTGGCTCTAAATTCATTGATTACCAATCCTATTACCTATATAGTGAAAATGATGATAAGGACAGTAAGTACAATTTTAGAGGCAAGAACATGAAGATTGTATTCAGATAGGCCTAAAAACCTATCTCAGATATCATTCCTTTTTTCTCATAAAACCAAACCCCTAAATTTAAAGAAATGTTCAAATGCTATGACAGTAGCCTCTAGACAATATTCTTATGTCTCATAGTAGTACGTTCCAACTTAGTCTCCATATCACCTGACAGATGTACAGCCATGGAGTCTTACATTGACAGAGATTGGGGGGATGTCTCAGCGTTTCCCCATGTAGTATTTTACATCTTCAGACAGAAACTTAATTACTCATACCACTGTCATTGCTTCCCTGAAGGACATTCTTTTAACTTATAAAGTCTTTTGACGAATAGCAAAATTATTATGTTAAAACTAGTTCCAAAAACTTAAGCTATTTGTCAGAGTTAAAAGATTTGTTTAAAATGTGATTAGATAAATACCTGACTTTTTTATAGTTTAGTATATGTGAATTTGGGTTTCTAATGAGTGTGTGCAATTATTCACAGATGTGAAATGAAACGGTGAATGCATTTCTCATTTTTGTTAAATTGGTATTTATAAGTTTTGAACCAAGTTGTGATTTTGCTTGGTATTTACTCAGTTTCTGGTGGTGTATGCTTAGGACCAACTTTAGATGTTGGAAAGTACAAACTAGGTTTCTATCTAGATTTCACACCCATTAGTACCGCAGGCTGGAGCTTAGTCCTAAGGGGACTGTTTTCAGAAAGTATAGCCCCTTTTGCCTGCTACTCACTAAGGTTTTAAATGCACCGTTAAGAATGAAAAATGAATAAACAAATTGGACTTGCCAGAGCTTGCATCACCAAAGAAGCAGGGAAATGTAATAAAGAGAATAAGTTAATAGGACTTTGAGCTGTTGTCAGGGCAATGCTAAAACATTGGTTTAGGAAAATCCCCTTTGCCTCCATTTATCCCATGAGGTTGTTGATGCAGGTCTGGTGGTGAAGGGAAGTACACACTTATGCAGGGAATCTGACAGGAGAGGACTTCCGCACAGACCTCCCACTGCTCCCTCTGTCCTCCTCCCATGTAGGACTCTGCTGACAGTCCCACATGCTAAATTCATTTTGTGCTTTGGTGGGCATGATTTGTTCTCCTGACAGTGACAGAAATTCACTGGGGACAAAAATGAGACTGTCACACTCATTCCACTTGTGTGCTAAAACAAATTGAAATTCCACAGTTGGTGGGGTGGGGGTTGCACAAAGAAGTAGTTACTGGACCCCTCAGTCTTCCTTCTTAGCAAAATCAGAGGGGAGCAGAAGAAATTCTCAACAAACACCCAGCAAATGCAATGGAAGAAATAAAGGAAACCCATTACAATTCTTTTAGATTTAGGTTTAAAATGTTTTGGGACTCTGAGTTATTATTTTAAGCACTATCACACCATCTTGTAAATGAATATATATTTTGTTTACTCCCCCCTTTGCCTACCCAACTCCTCTTTATAAAACACCCCACACCCTTCACCCACCCACCCCATAACTCCCACATCCTCCTCTCCAAAGGCAATGAAACCCTCTTACCCTTTAGCAGGGCCACTCAGGCTCAACGGTCACTGACAGCCTGTGAAATTGTCATCACATAATCGCCAGCAAGGTGGCTCAGAGCTTCTGTGAAGAGCAGCCCGTGGAATCCATCCTAGAGCCCGAAAGCTGCTCCAGCATCCGCAGGAGTCCTTCCCGCTCTCAGGAACCCTGGCCTGGGAGCTTCGTAAAGAACAGTCCTTACCGGAACCAGCTCTTCTGGGACTTCCTGTAGGGGACGGCAGCTGTCTGCCTCGTCACTTTGGCACAGTGTTTAGCTGCTGCCAGAATGGGAGTCCTTAACGTGAAGGATTGGGAAGAACCCAGGGGGAACAAGAGTATTACTGTCATTTACATCTTTTGTTTTTTTCAGAGCTCTTGGGCTTTATTACAAACAGAGTTGGCTGCTAGACAGGCCCCTCTCCAATCTTTCTTCTGTCCGCTCTTCCCTCCCAAAACTCCCCTGTAGGGAAGTCAGTAGGCCCTTATGCAAGAGGAATCTGGAAAGAGCTGCAAAGGGGCAATGCTCTCCCCAGAGTCCTCGGGGAGCGGCTGGCGGGAGAGGTCAGAACTTGAGCTCTCATCTTCGGGCTCTTTCACGCCAGCGTCCTCAGGGGCTTCGTCCTGCTCGCTTCGGGCTGAACTGCACCGGCGCTGGCTGGGAAGGGGCTTCCACTTTCACCGCTGCAGACTCTTCCCCGCGAGCTGGATCTGCGCAGAAAACACCTAGCGAAGCGAAGTCGGCACGTGCGCTGGACACCGCGCCTTGAATGGGGTGCCTAGTGGTCAGCCCCGTGTCTCTCACAGCCCAGTCCCAGCCAGCCAGTGCTTCAGTCCGCTCGGATTCCACACCTGCTGGCTGGCACTCTCAACAGCTGCTTCTTCAGACCAGGGAGACAGATCTTCAGCCCCCGCCCCCATGGTCATCTCCGGTTCACTGTCTGCCTCACATTTCGCTCAAGCAAAGCCCACAGCAAACACAAGGTGCTACCCAGTGGCAGAGAATGTGACAGCCATAATGGTCCCATGGCAAACCCCAGCCTGTCCGCCGCTCTTGTCCCGGAGCCCTGCTGGTCTGAGAGCAGGTGCGCGCGTTCCTCCAACTCTCCATCACTTCAAACCTTGTTTGCGGCAAAGGCAGTTTGCGTAAATCACGCCAGTCTATTAACCTTTACAATATTGGTATTTTCCAGCCTTGCAAGTAAATATATCTTGTAAGAACTGCAGATAGACAATCCGCAGTTGTTCGAAGCTCCGAGAGCGGCATTTGCAGGCGCGTGGACGGCGCGGAAAAGGGCAGCTGCCCCTGCGCCCTTCTCAGCGCGCGCCGGACGGAGCGAGCCCATCAGTGGGGCCTTTCCAGAGAAGCGCAGAGAAGTTATCCGGGAGGTCCAAGGAATACATGTTCATTGAATGCTCGCTGCAAGTAATTTTTTCAATAGGAGGAAAAAGAGAATTACATAGTTCAAAAGGAGGGAAAATAAAAAAAAATAATAATAAAGGCAGCAAAACCTTGTTTCGCATTTTTATATTTAATGAATTCCATGGTTTTTATACCAGTAACAAACTTTTGGGGGAGAATAAGGCTTTAATGAAATCATGGTTTGTAAACATTCAGAGAACAAAACATAAGGTAGACATCTTCCAGCACAGAGAATAAAGAGATGAGATGGAGCCTAGAGATTATCTTCATTAACCACCTGGGCTTACTGATAAGGGAAAGAAGAGTTCTGAGCAGTGAGTGGCTGAGAGAGCTAGCTTACCGAATACACACATCTTGAGTGAACAAATGAATGGATTGGCTCAATATTACCCAGAAATTTAGTAGCAGACAAAGAATTAGAAGGTTTCTGGGTTCCTAAGCCTGTGTGTTTTCCTTCCATATTTTTACATATTATTCAGCCCATTTATGTGGGTTAAAAAGTCAGTGAACCACCATACAAATAGTAGCAAAATACTTATTCATAGATAAAAGGTCAGTTAAGAAACAAATACTGTAAAAACATTTTTTTTTTTTTTTTGAGAGAGAGAGAGTCTCACTTTGTCCCCCTCAGTAGTGCTGTAGCATCACAGCTGACAGCAAACTTTAGCTCTTGGGCTTAGGTGATTCTCTTGCCTCAGCCTCCCAAGTAGCTGGGACTACAAGCGCCCACCACAAGGCCTGATTGTTTTTTGTTGCAATTGGTTGGGGCTGGGTTCGAACCTGCCACCCTTGGTATATGAGACCCGTGCCCTACTTACTAAGCCACAGGCTCAGTACTGTAAAATCTTAGTCATTCAAAATCCAAGGAAGATGGGAAGGGAGAATTGTCCCAGTTGGGTAAGAACAATTTTTATATATTTTTTCATACTTTTAAGTGGATACAAAAATATAGCTAATAAATGGTGGTCTTATTGAGCTACCTCTGGACCAACTTTAATGAAAACAAGCATACTTTGCTTCATGTGTAGATGTGAGTTGTAGAAGGGTATGTGATGGGGATAATGTTTTAAAGTCTCCAGATATACTTTATCTCTTTGTAATATAGATTTTTTTTCCCCTTGTCTATAAGCCCTTATGCCAGTAAGCATGGGCCAAGAGCCATACTGCCTAGAAGAGGGAAGAAAGGAGATGTAGTATAAAAGTCACCCACCACAAAAAATGAAAACTACAAAAAAAATTCCTTTGGAGAGAACTGGGGGTGGAGCTTCAGAATGGTCAAATCAAAGGATGAGATAGGACTGTTTTCACTTCCTTCTTTTAAGCTCAGAGATTCAGAAGAAGGGGTGGGAAAGGGGAATTTCTAGGAGTAGATACAGCCCAACTAGACTGGAGAAATCCAGAATCACAGAGCCTAGGACCCCACTGCTCTGCACATAAACAGGGAGAATTGCAAATCTTAAGGGAGGCCTTGGTTTTGGCGTGGTCTAATCCAACATGGTGCAACTATCTTTCCATAAATCAGCCATAGCTGAACAAGTGCCTGAGTGATCTCCCCCTAGGCACATTGCAGATGAGCTTTCAGAGAAACAATAAAGAGAGGAGAGACAGACACTGAGTGTTGGGGCCGAGCATGTACTGGGTGTACAGGTCCTGAGAGAATAAACAGACTAGAATTTGCTTGGAATAAAGGCAAGGAGCCAGTGAAGGCCTTGGAAATCCATAATTCTTCACATGCAAATGAATTCTTATATACACCAGTTTTTTTCTAAACCTTTTGCCCGGTTGTTCTAACTGAATCCTGGCTCTTCATTGAGGGCACTGCCTCTAAGTGGTGGTGGTTTTCTCTTTTCCTGCTCTTCACATCACTGTCTTCGGAGGTTGCTCCTCCAATCTCTTTAACTATCCGTTCCATCTGCCTCTACCACTTTCTTGAACTCCACAGACTCCTACATGGATTTCCTGAAATGTAAGACCCTGGGTCATCAACAATCTCATAAATATCACTTATGTCATAACATATTTCAATTTCCATATAGTTACACAGAAAAGCTTCCAGCATATAAGCCTTTTAATTCCTGCCTTGGTCCTTGACCAGTTTTTCAATGTCTTCCACTTATTTCTACAAATACAAGTAGAAGTCATCTTTTTTAATATTTATATTTTATTGTTAAATCATAGCTGTGTACATTTGTGCAATCAAGGGGTACATAGAAGTCATCTTTGACTCTTTCTTTTGGCACGCTCACTATCCTGTCATCTTTCTGAGCATCTATCTCACCCCCAAGTAGACAGTGTGCTTCAGAGGATGCTTCCTGGGGAAAGGAGGCAGGGGTGAGTCTTGATGAGTTGAGCCACACTACACATCCCTAGACTGAGTGATTGATTGAGATAAGGGAATCAGACTGCTCAGTGAATATAAGATGTGTGGAAGGAGATGTTGGAAAAGCAATTTTCTTGTTCATTTGAGAGAACTGCCTGAAGAAGCTCTTACTTTTGTTTAAATGATAAGGTATAAAGACGTGCTGCCTGGAGAGCTGCACCTAGTTCTGCTACAACATCACACACCCTGTGGATCAAACCATATCTGAAATCACATGAGCAAGGAGATCTGATTCACCTTTGTACTAATCTGCTAACCCAAGAATTAGTCTAGGAAAAGAGGTGGGCAGATTGCCAGAATAAATAAATAGCCAAAGCTGTGCTTAGCTAAGACATACCAGTAAATTTTTAGGAGAGTTCCTTGAATCTTGGGTTGGTAAACTTACCAAGAAATAAATAAATAACTTAATTTTTACATGGTACTCCCTTCAAAAACTTTGTGATCACCCAAAAACTTTAATTGTGTTAACCACTGGGAAGCTTGTCTGTTACAACAGCTAGCACTCTCATTACCCCTATAAACTCTGACAAAAAGCTTGGATTTGATTCCACAGGCACAGAGAGCAGAGGAAGTTGTAAAAAGAAAATGGTTTATGTTAATGTTCTTCTTCACTCCTCTAATACACTCTCTAAAAATTTCAAGTCTCAGTGAATAGATTTTGACTGCCAACTGGGCCTCAATATAGAGAATACATTTTAAAAGGCTGTGTTCATATAAAATGATTATAGTCCTTTTTACAAGACATTTTATGCACGTGGGTCTCTCCTGAATTAATTTCTTTCATTTTTCCAAGATAATCACTTAAGGCAATAATGAATTCAGAAACACAGAAAAAGTAAATTTCGAGTGCCCTTTGTTGTTATTATATAACCTCACTTAAATAATTATATGTGGCTCTGGTTTTTTTAAAAGCAGACCTTCCTGCTTTCTAGTGCTTTTCCTGTGGCCCAACTTTCTGGACAGGTAACCTGTGCAGTCACACAGGTCACAGGCCTAGCAGGGCCCCACGCTTTGTTTGATGGCATTTTGTTGCTATCTTAAAATTTTTTATAATTTTTGAACAAAAGTTTAAATAAATTATTTTCATTTTCTTTGGGCTCACAAATTATATAGCAAATCTGACTTCTGCCTTATCACCACTACACACACACTGACACATACACACACTGACAAGGACTCTCTGCTTGACCTAACTTTACTCAGAGCTCCTCTAAGCCATCTTTTCAAATATGCCTTTGCCTTGGCTCCCATTCTGTCTTTGACCTGCCCAGTTGAGTCTTAGCAAAGAATTCTACAAAATCAGTTTAGAGAGAATCTTCTATTCTTGATATGTTATCAAGTTCTTCACGCCCTAAGGCATGAAGCAATGTACTTACCTTTTTATATACATTATATCACTTAATTTTGATAACCATCTTATGGGAAGATTTTTATTATGCCGACTTATAGGTAAGGCAGGAAGAAATTACATAATTTACCCAAATTTGCGCATCTTTTAAAAGATTGAACTCAAGATTAGATCCAAGAAAGTCTAATATTTAAACCACCATGTTATAAAAATATTTTAAGGTAGACTTCAGATTCTGTGTTACAACAGGTCCACTTAGTGTTACAAAATTCATCTTTGTTGCTTTAATTTAGAACCATGTCTACGTTATTATCAAAACCACAAGTAACAATAACCTTTTCTGAATGAAACATACGGATATGTGGCTTCAGTAAGAGAAACAAATTTATCTCAAATTGTACTCCACTAATATTCTACAAGGCAGCTAAGGAAACTAAAATCTATGCACAATATTCCCCTTAATCTCCTTAAATATCAAATTTCAACTCACCCAGTTGTTTAACATTCATAACATAATGTTATAGGAGTTGGGGATGAATTATTAATCAGAGTCTAAAAAAAATTCATAATTACATATTTATAAAAGTAATCCCTATCTTTGGTTCTACACTCGCAGAAAAGAAAAGGCAGCTGAATCTCAGTTGGGAGGATCCAGCTGCCAGCTCTTTTCACTGCAGCAAGAAACAATTGCAGATGTGATATCTTTTAAACATGCTTAAGATGCACATTTAAAAAATGCTTTGATATTTCTAAAAAAATAAACTGAGAAGTATTAATAAACAATGGCGCTACTAGCATCAACCCGTTGGTAAGAAGCAAAAGCCATTTATCCATCAAAAAAAGAAACCAAGAGAATTTCTGCCAATGTCACAGGCTGATTGTACTTAACCTAGGGTGACTTCCGCTTCTCACTGTGGCACCAAGATACGGCAAACCACTCTCAATTAGAGGTGGATGATCTCTTCCCCGTCTCTCCTTTTAAATCATTGCTCCACCTTTTCTTTAGCTGTAGGACATGAACCAGACCTATCCTCACAATCAGTCTTTTCACTTTCCAGTTTAATGATATGGGGGACCCTGTAGGTTTTGTTTCCCTATGCCATGGGGTGACAATAAGAAACTGTCATTGCATTTCCCTTCAAAATTATTAATGTTTCCTTTTCTTAAGATCAGATATGTCCTCCTTGCAGGGTATTTCTTAAGATTTTGATTGCATTTTCTCCATACACAATAAATCACATCAAAATTATTTTCATATTCCTTCATAGAGAATGTCTCTGATAGCCCTGTGCCTTTATTATTCCCTTATTTGAATCAACTGGCAAATGAAACCCATGCTTCCAAAATACCTTCAGAAGCAGCTTTCCTGAGGAGCATTCCTGCTTTCATCTTTTCCCTAAAAACACAATGGGAATCAAGTGCCTCTCATAAGCTAATTTTTCCAGTCACTCCATTCAAGATCCATTTTTCCTAATTGGATCTTGAATCTCAGATCTATCATAATGTAATACATATATTATGTTTGTTTTTAAGAATGTTGAAGAAGATAGAAACTTCAAGAAATTGTTCTGGGCTACTAGTATGGTTATTGTATGAGAAACTATAATGTGCAGTTGGTTAAATCATTGCATGGTATTAGTTTACCCTGTAAAGACAAAGGAACCCCTAATGATTATTCAAATGACTTTATAATGGTTGAGTAACACCCTTCCCAGCATTTGTCCTGGTTGCACATTCTACTAATGTCAACCAGAATGTGACTCCTGGGCTAAGTTTATAGTTCGTGTTTGAGAAAACATCCCTAATAGCTTCCATTCTGAGCCCTCACTTTATTTTATAAAGGAGAGATACTGAAAAAGGTGCCAGTAATGTTAGGTCCCAAATTGGTTACATGGCATTTGATTGCTATTGTTTGACATAGTTCTCCTTGGAATAAATTAAAGAAATTTACAAACTATTTACTTATAACACCAACCATCCAATAAAAAACACTTCCTGATGATTCCTTTAGGAAACAGAATCATTCCTGAAGGCTGACACTTACTCTTCCTCCCTGCAAAACCATCCATGAATCACTGCACGCGACCCATATCTCTAGGACCAGGCAGGATGAATTTTTCGCTGGAATATTCCTTCTTTCATGGCATGTGGATTACCCTCATGTTCTAAACTTTGCCTATGCCACCTGGAAATAATAAATATTTGTGGCTTTACTAGTAAATAATTTGTAAGAAATGTTCTTGGTAATAAATAATTTTATAAAAGCATAAATTGTAGTGTTCTCAGGCACAGATATAAATTGAGTATGAATTCTTAATAAAAATAGCAAATATGAAATCTTCACTATATACTTACATGAAACAACATATTTTCACTAAGAACAACATGTCAATTAAGCTTTAGGGCATGATATCATTCTGCATTTCCTATAAGCAAATTTGCCTACATTCTTTGAGCACTCTTTGCTCATGGTGAGATTTTTACTAAGTTTTATAAAAAGCTAAATTTCTGTTGGGCTATTATTGTGTAAAAAATGAACAAATATATTGCAGGAGTTTAAAGTATATGATGTTACTGAAAAATACAGGCTATCAATCATTCTCCAAATTCTCTTTGTGAGGCCTGGAAGGAAAGCCTTTCAGAAATAAAAGGCAGCACCCCAGAAAAGGTGAAACTGGGTTACAAGAGAGAGTCATAGAAACTTACAATTGCAAGAATCATATGACATATATTAATATTCCAGAAAAAGGAAGATATGGCTTCACATATAAGCCTCAATGCTAAAGTTTCTAGGACATATGTTTTAACTTGCAAGCACTCATCTTTTATCTAACTGCTTCTCACACGGACAAGTATATAATTTGAACATAAATATCAACAGGGATTCATTTATTCAACAATAAGTTGAATACATCAGTTTACCTGCACTGTTAAGAAGACACGTAGTGTGGGCTAAGTTTGGAAGAATATCTACACACAAAAGCTAAATATTCAGATGAAACACATCACTACTTCAGAAAATAGATTCAAAAAGGCTAAGTATTCTACACACATACAAACATACAAAAAAACTTTCATTAGTGAAGGGATTATTTCCATTTCACATTCCTTTAAAATTTGAGACATTATGTATTTATTGTTAAGTATTCAGAGTAGTGAAATGTTGACAAATCGGTATATTCATTTTATTTAAATGACCTAATAATCTGTCATTTGTATTTTGTAAAATGGAAAGGGAATTTAATGTCGCGCCAGTTTAACCACTGATCTAGATTCTTTTATATGCCAGTAATTTTGATAATATTTGCTCATAGAAAATAAATATAAAGCTTGTCCTTGTAGGAGCTATAAACTCATTTATATGAATAATCACCAACAGATTATAAATGTGATGGAGCTTCCCAAATCCCCAGAGTGTAAAACTGAGCAGAGAAATTAAATAAATCACAATAGCGCAAATCAAACCAAGCAAATCTCTCTTCTCACTGGATTTTACATTAAATTCCACAAGGTCGTTTGACTTACTGAGGTTGCCAGGATTATATAAGTAGGGACTACTAAGATTCCTGCTCTTTAAAGCAATATTCATTGCTGAAATTGTCAGTCCTCAGACATCCAATTGATTTTACCATCTTCCCTTCAGAAAACAACAGAATGACCCAACCTGCTAGTCCTAGCAGTGGAGGGAGGACAGGCAGTCCACCCACAGTCCCTGCTGGGGGGTGGCTTAGGCTGCATATTTGGGAGGCAACACATAATCAGACCTCTAATATTCTTGCCAGACCTTGTGTTCTATGTTTTGGGTTATAAAAACACAATTATTATTATTATCAAAAGAATCCTCATAAATATAATCTAATTCAATGTGCCATGTATTTGGACTCTTAAGAAAACAATGCATGTGTTGTATGCAGAACATGCTATGGTTTGAAGGTAGAGTTCTGAGCCCATTGGACCTGCTCCTATCACTCAATGCCCACTGCAGTTAATGCAAAGGATTGTCCAAGGGCAATTTTTATAGAAAAAAGGGTCTGTTTCTGAAAGCTTGTTCATTTTTTACACTGTTCAACTCAAACATTCCTAGCAACAAAATTGATTCTCTCTTGATTGAGGAACCCATCACTGGATATCAGAACATAATGCAGCCTGGCCTTACTCAAGCCCCTTGAGAATCTTGCTAAACACAAAATGTTTTATTTACTTTTACTTCCTACATTTTCCATGCTGTGTGTGAGCTTTTAGTAACCACTAGTCAGATAAAAATGAGTAAGACTGACTCGAGGCTTCTTTTCTTCACCATGTTAATTCTCAGGCTCTACATTTTGTCTTAAGATTTCTAGTCCTTCTTCAAGTGGACTGGCTTCTTTATAAAGTTTATTCACACTGCCGTGAACAGGGAAGACATACTGAATGATGTTATTCACTAATTACTAAACTTTATAACATTGGTAAACTTGTGATAAAATTTTATAATAAATTCTTTAGCCCGTAGAGTTTCTGCCACTGCTAAACAAGATCATGTTAATTTGGCTAGTGTGCATGCTAAAAGTAGATTTTTCTGCCAGTTAAGAGGTAATCAAGACCCCAAATCTAAAGAAGTAGAGAAATAGCACTTTAAAAATTAAAAAAAAAAAATCAATGCACCAAGAATTATAATCAGTTTAAGACCCTGTCATTCATTCATTAGTAACTCATGCACTCAACAAATCTTTACTGAGTACCTACTTTGGATGGATCACCTTACAGGTTCTAGAGACAGAAGGTGGGGGGGTGGGGGGGAAGCAGTGAAAAACCTTTGTCTCCTTGGAATTTATTTCCTTGCAGAAAATAACAGAATGAACTGTCCAAATTAAAAAAAAAAAAAAAAAGAAGAAACATTGCAGCAAATCAGATGGCAATCAGTACTATGGAAAAAAATAAAGCCAAAAAGTAAGATAGGGAACGCAAGGCTGAGGAAGGTTAAGAAAGGCAGCAAGAGAAGGTCAACTGAAAAGGAGCATGTGAGCAAATAAAGATGAGGGAAAGAGCCATGGGACTATCAGGGTACATTCCAGAAAAAAGGAGAGACATCTGCCTGGAGCTGGGGGAGCCAGAGTAAGAGAAGTAAGGGGCAGAGACGCGAGCCACAAGGACCAGCGCACATCAGGGGTGGAGAAGCGCCATCCCCCCCACCATGAGGCCAGCCGGGCTTTCTCTCAGGCAGGTTGGCCCTGATGGGCTCTGAGCAAAGGAAAGATGCATCTGACACAGGCATCGTCCTGGCTGCAGGGTGAGAAACGCATTTGGAAGGACAACAGCAGGGCAGGGAAGACTTCTTGTCAAACAGAACTTTTCAACCCTTTCTCTAAAAGCAAACACTGAGCATCTGTTTCCTCCTGTGGCAAAACCAGAAGTGCACCTATGGTGTCCTCAGAAGGGAAACTCCTCCATAAACACCAGGACAACCTCCTGTGCGTGAAGAGCCATTCTATCAAGTGCCGCCAAGCCTCCCTCTGGATCTAATGCTTTGAGAGCACTTCTTAATTGCATCTAATTAACGATCATGTAAACAATCTTAATTTGAGATGTCTATGTGAGGATGGAATTTAATTATTTGATATTAAATTCAAAAACTCTTCCCTGTAAGTGGTTACTTTTTTTCTCATGTGAAAAGTTGATACATCTATGTTCTCTGGACTAGACATATGGTGAGGTAGTTTTGTAGCCAAAGAAATGTAAGCAATTTAAATCTGACACATGCTTAAAATTCTACCATATTGGTATCAAATAGATCATATATCTTAAAATTTAGAGTTGAAAAAACATCTTCTTTCAGGAAAGTTTCTTTAATCTATAGATCAAATCACCATAGGATTCCATCAGATAGAACCCTCTCATAGTGAAATATTAATATGTTGATGTAAACATATTTGCAGAAATGTAGTTATGTGTAAATTAAGATTTATTACTTTGGCTAGTAGTACTTGTTACTATTTTTCTAAGATGTGTAAAACCTGTAAAATTATATTCAAAGTATCTTGTGTGTACACATGTGTACGAAAATCATGGTCACAGATTTTGCCAGAGTTTCAAAGGCAAATTTTATCCAATACATTTAAGAATAATGGCATAGTCAGTATAAAGAAATGATTGCAGTTACAAGAAAATTAAGAGTATAAGCAAATGCTTTAGTGTTTATTCAGAAAGGCTTTTTAAGAGTCTTCGAAGTGCAGAATACTGTTGTCCTCGCAAAGAACATAAGGCAGGATCTATCTTTCCTAAAACTTATTTTATTCCCTAACAGGTAAATAAAATTAATACATAACAGTTCAAAGAATAAGCAATAAATGCTCTGAACAGAGAGCAGAAATCCAACCTTACCAAATTGAGCAAAAAATCAATTTATTATAAGTAATCACATGAGTTGCACAGACGCCCAAATGCCTACAATGTGAGCAAGCGTCATAGGAATGGACACACCCTTTCTTCTTCTTCTGTCTCCCTTCTACTCTGCAGAGCATCTGACATTCTTCTGTCTGCCAGCTATCTATAACAGGATTATCCTTTTTGTTTCTCCATACATTGGCTTATGATTGGTTTAAGACTGCAATGAGATTGATGCTGTTGCTGAATTCTCAACTGACCAAATTTCTATATTTCTAAACTTAATAAATTCTAATTCAGCCTCTGTATCTCAAGGATACAAGAATTCTGAATCCAACCCCGGACCAAGAAGAGGTAGCATCATCTGATATAAACCTGGCCACTTTGGCCCCTCCTTCAAAAGAAGGCAATTAAGGCTGTGCATGGTGGCTCACAACTGTAATCCTAGCAATCTAGGAGGCTGAGGCTAGTGGATTGCTTGAGGTCAGGAGTTCAAGACCAGCTTGAGCAAGAGTAAGGCCCCGTCTCTACTAAAAATAGAAAAATTAACGAGGCATCATGGCACATGCCTATATAGTCCCAATAACTCAGCAGACTGAGGCAAGAGGATCTCTTGAACCCAGGAGTTTGAGGTTGCGGTAAGCTCTGACCACACATCACTCTAACCTGGGGTAATAGAGTGAGCCTCAGTCTCACAAAAAAAAAAAGGCAATTAAGCATATTCAGTGATAATATTTACATAATATAGTCTGGCAACCCAAACTCTCATCGTCTATTCCAACAGTTAGAAAGTGCCCAAACTGGTCAGAGTTAAGTTTTATCTTTAGTTTATGAAAGCATCTAGGATATAATTGGTACTCATCAAATGTCAGTGCTTTCCCTAAACATACCCTTTTATCAGTCTGATATTTATACTCAACACAAGTACTTGTAAGGTCTCCCCTTTGCATAGACAGCCTAAAGGATACGGACAAACATAAGCCTCCTTCCTATCCTTGTCTACCTTAAAATTCATTATGTATATAAAAAGAGTGTGTTATAAGTGCCAAATAAGAGATCCATACAGAAGTGCTATAACTATAATATTTGACACCCAAGACAGATCATTTTTTAACACACCACAGCTCTACATGACAAAATTTTTAGTAATAAGCTTCAAATTCACTGCTTTATAGTAATAGATCCTTTAGTAAGAATCATACATTTGGATATAACATAGCAATTAATTTTGAGACTTCTGGTGTATTTGTAATGAGTCAGAAATGTTCAAGTTTGCATTGTCTTGTCTTCAACCCACATAGTACAATATACTCCTGCATTTAAGCAATAGATTTGAAATAAACTGAGAAAGCACAGTGATTGTAAAGAAAAAAAAGAAGTTACTTCAAATCTGTCATTCTAGAATTTTCATTTGTGTTCCACACTTAAAACAGTAGAGGGACTAGAGTAAACATTTAAAAATTAGATCCAGATGAGTCTGAATCTAGAGGAAATCTCTTCAGTTTATTCCTAAAATGAACATGCATTTCTGAGTCTTCATGGTTTGAGTCAAGTGCAATGACATATATATTATGCAAACTCAAAAGTGACTAGAGAAAATGTTTAGAACTTAGACCAACAAAACGTTTATTTTCAGGGAGGAATATTTTATCAGTGATATTGTTTAGAATTCCCAGTTATGGTAGTAAGAAAAAGTAGACTGAGGTTTATTTAGTCTGTGTTACTACTGTTTTTATACTCTCTGTAGACAACGCCTAGAGGGGAAACCACTCCTCATGGTCCTGCCTTTGTAGATGAGGCCAGAGAGCAAGTATTTGCTCTGGCATGGAGCAGAAGGAGATTTTAATTCCAGTATTATTTCTGCATAAATACCTAGCTAATTTAAAAATATATACATACAGGCTGATTGGGATGGGATTACTGAGAACTGTGTGGTCATAAACTTTAGGAGACATGTCATATTTCCAGGACGTTTTTGTGCTGAGTTGTACTTCTTCCTCTTGGTGTCCATTCGTAGGTAGACTCATCTCTCCAGGTAGGAAGTGTATAGGAGGTGTATGACCCACATATAGTAGGTTGACCTGTATATAGTAGGTGCTCAATAAGTGTTTGTTGAAAGAATGTTCACAAGGAATTTTAAAATGGTTTCTGAAAGAATATTAGACTTTCATCAATATCACAATAAGAATTAAAAAATAATATTAAGGATAATATATTATCATTATATTAATGATAGTAAATAAAAACTTTAAGTTACTAATAAAACTAATTTGGCAGACACCTGGAGGCAGAAGGAGAGAGAGGGAAGTTGCAATAAAGACTACAAAAGAATTTTAAGGTTAAGGTTCTATGGTACAATGTTGCAAGATTAAGTCCTGACTTACCTTTCCTTTTGCTCTTGCTAAATATAATAAAGGAAATTTTTAAAAAGGAGGATCAAGAATCCAGTGTACTCAATTCTAACAAGAGGCCAGTAGACAATCTAATACATACCCACAGAAGGGAAAAACTCAAATCAGTAAAAGGTGGGGGCAGGGGAACAAGGGAGTGAGGAGAGGGGAGGAAGGAGGGAGGTGGGGGTCAGGGTGTATGGCATACTTCTTGGGGGCAGCACACAATTGTAAGAGGACTTTACCTAACAAATGCAAACAGTGTAACCTAATTGTTTGTACCCTTAATGAACCTGAAACAATAAAAGTAAAATAAAATAAAATAGGAAGGACACAATTTTAAAGATCAGCTTCTTGTGGTATACTTTTTCTCTAACCTATTGTTCTCAATTTTTACCTACACAAATATCTTTGAAGAAGAGGATAAAAAAAAGTTTACACTTTGAAGTTTAAAATCATAAATCTTTCTTTGCTCTTGCTATAAATTTGTTGGAAAAATCCATCCAAAAACCCAACCCTCTTGACTTTGTCTCCATCTTCATCCCTATGAAACTGAGATGTAGATCGCACCTTTTCTTAACCAGAATTCCATCGAGATATTCCATTATTAAATTCTGTTATAACAACAACGACATTGAGAAATATTCAGGCCTCATTAAGTTACTGGTAAGTTCTTTATCTCTATCAAGTGAAGCTTATATAGATATGTAATCGATATTTTCTTGACTACAAAAGTAATTATATATTGGCAAACACATAATTGCCAGTTTATAAGACACAGGGGTAAACCACAAGGTGCCAGAATCTTTAGACAATTTATATCTAAGTTCAAGATAAAAATAAGTTAATGGTTGTTTTCTACCTATTCTGAATTTGTATTATTTCTCAATTGACATATGCTATTAAATATTTATATAATTAAAAAAATCTTTCCTATGTAGTAAGCAGCCACCTATAATTTTCAAAACAGTGAATAGAGCTAGATGCATGTTTTTCTTTTTTCTGAGTCTCATTTCCTCATTCTGTGTCTAGTATTTTCTAGGTATGAACTGTTATGGATGGAATATTTGTGTCTTCTCAAATTCTTATGTTCACCAGGAAGAGAGTCCCCACCTGACATTAGATCTGCTAGGGCCTTAATCTTGGGATTCTCAGCCTCTAAAACTGTAAGAAATGAATTTCTGTTGTTTAGGCCACTCAGTCTATGGTAATTTGTTACAGCAGCATGAACAAAAGGTCACTCTCAGGGTCTTGCTAAAACATCCAGATGACTTCTTAAAATAATACCTGACCTGAATGGAATTTATTTTACATTATTAACACTGCTGTATATATGTCTTATAAAAAGAAAGGAAGAAAAGAGCTTTAAGTTTGAAAATTTTTGTTTTTTAAAGGTGAGATAAATATGCTTTTTTAAAAAAGCCCAAATGTCTACACTGGCCATGCAGTATAGTGGAAAAGTATAAAGAAACAAAAAAGGCAGTGCCTATGGCTCAAAGGAGTAGGGCGCCAGCCCCATATCCCGGAGGTAGTGGGTTCAAACCTGGCCCCGACCAAGGAAAAAAAACAACAAACAAACAGAAAAAGTAGAGCTATTCAGTTGGAGAATGTGGCAAATTGAAGGAAGATGGGATCTCTGTTTTCTGTTGAGAAATGCCATGCGGGAACTTGAACCCAGCATTGCCAGATGTTTTTAATTTTCAAGAGATGCCATATATCCAAATTTTATGCTATGTTTATAAGTCATTTTATAATGGTTAATACTCAAAACTATGTGGGTATGGCAGGATGTGCAGGTTATAGGAAACTAATGTACTCCAACCTTAGACCTATGGCCACCAGCTTGCAATTTCAAGTTCAAATGATACATAAAATTTAATATAATTCATCCTTCCTTAACTTATGGAAGGAGTGCTACTAACCACACATGTTCAGATATAAAACTGCGACCACTGATTCAGCTTATAAAAACCAACAGAGAAAATAAATCTAATTCCTGGTGTAAAACTATGCAAATTGAGTGATATTACCTCACACATCCAACATAATTATTGGGGGCTTATTTCAATTAGGCAAACATAGGAACTAGTAGCAACACTTAGTGTTTTTCTTTATTTTTTCTTTTCCTTTTTGAAAGAACTTGATAAGAATTTGTGTATTTTAAAAAGGCAAAACAATTTTGAGAAAGGAAAACCAAGTCGGAACACTCATAAATCTGTGTTGTAGGTGTCGTAATTGCTTTTGTGACAGAGTCTCACTCCGTTGCCCAGGCTGAAATACCATGACCTCAGCCTAGCTCAGAAAAATCTCAAACTCATGGACTCCAAGCAATCCTGCCTAAGCTTCCCAATTATCTGAGACCACAGGCACCCACTGGAACACCGTGATAATTTTTCTGTTTTTAGTAGAGACAGAGTCTTGCTCTTTCTCAGGCTGGTCTCAAACTTCTAGCTTCTTGTAATCCTCACAGCTCAGCCTCCCAGAGTGCCAGAATAACAGGTGTGAGCCACCACACCTGGCCCATGAGTTTATTTGAAATTTTCCTACCAAGCTACAATAATTAAAATTACATGGTACTATTACACAGATAAGAATATAAATCAATGGAATAGAATGGAGAGTCCAGAAATAAACCAGTGCATCAAAGGCAAATTCATCATTGACAAGGGTTCCTTAATCATCCTCAGAGGATGAACAGTCACTTTAACAAATGATACATGTTTGATATCTGTATGCACAAGAATGGGATTAGATACCTACCTCACATCATATACAAAAATCAACTCAAAAATGGACCAATGACTAAAATATGAAAGTTTAAAATGATAAAAATAGTAGAAGAAAGCACAGGGATACATTTTCATGATCTTGGATTTAGCAATGGAGTCTTAGATATAAAAGCTAAAGGCATTAACAAAAGAAAAAACAGGCTACTTCAAAACCAGAAACATTTATGCATTCAAAGAACATCATCAAAAAAGTGAAAGGACAAACTATGGAATGGAAGGAATCTTTTGGAAATAATACGTCCAAAGGGGATCTAGTTTCCAGAATATATTTAAAAAGAGAAAAAAAAACCTTAAAACTTAACATCTTCAAATAAGCATTTTATGACATTAAAAAAGCTTGAATAAATAGTTTTATAAATTAAAAACAGAAATGAACAAGAAACAAAAGGAAAGAAAATGAGAAATTTTATTGAATTCAGGGAACATTATTAAAAAGAAAAAGTCATATCATAACAGAACAAAATTACATAAATGTTAAAAAATATAAATTTGAATGCAAATTAATAATTAGCATTGAAGAAACACAAGCAACTAGGATATGAAAAATGTAAACAAAAAAGCAGAAAAAGTCAGAAAAGAAAATAGTTGTAAAAGAAAATATTTTAAAACAATCCAACATCTGTATAATTTGAATTTCTGAAGAAGAAAGACAAGGAACAATGTTTAAAACCTTAATTTAAGAAAATATTCTAGAAATAAAAGATCTAAATTTATGAATTGAAAGAGTCTACTGGCATCTAGACAAATTGACCCAGAATTTTCAATGCTAAAGCATATCATAGTAATATTATTAGAATTTAAAGATAAAGAAAAAAAATCTTGGCGTAAAGATAAAAAGATGTACAGGAAAATAAGACTATCAGAAAACTCTCAAAAGCAACTTACAAACTAATTCAACAATGAGACAGCCTTTATTAAAATTTCAAGGGAAGTAGATATGAATGAAGGTTTTTATTTATCCAACTAAGCAATGGAATCCATTAAGTGTCAAGACTAAAGAAAAAACAATTTATGTAAGCAAGTATTCAAGAAATTATATACTTATGAGCTCTTTTCAGAAAATCTACTACTAAGGTTCATCTAGAAGAGATACTCAGGAAACTTTTACAAAATAACATATGATGAAGATTTAATGTATTCAATTGCAGATCTAAGACTTAAACAGAAAGATAGGAACGCAGCATCTATAGAAGAAAGTATACCAATTCTCTACAAATTCCTCCAGAGGACAGAAATGGGGGGAATACTTGCTAACTCATTCTAAGAGACCATCATTATCCTAATTTGGTCCATCAAATCCAAACAAAGGCATTACAAGATGATAGACCAATATCTGTCACAAACAGAAACAAAAATCCTCAGCAAAATATTAGCAAACTTAATACAAAAATGTACAAAAAGAACTGTATACCATGACAACGTAAGATTTTTCCAGGTATATGAGACTAGCTCAAATTTGAAAATGAATTAAGATAATCCATCATATCTACAGTCTAAGGGAAAAAAATGACATGATTATATCAATAGATGCAGAAAACACATCTGACTAAATCCAACACCCATTCAAAAAAAAAAAAAAAAAAACTCTCAGCAAACTATAGAGGGGTAACTTCCTCAACTGAATCAAAATCATCTATAAAAACCTACAGCTAACATTTTTTTTAATAGTGAGTGTTCCATCCTGCTGAACCTGCCCCTGGAGTTGCCTCAGAAGGACAGATAGCAAAGTTCCAGGAAGGGACTTCCCCAAACTGTCTGGAGATTGCTGGTTGGGAAACCAAAGAAAGATGGGAAACTACTATATGCCAAGATGATTAGTCCAAAGTACTTATTAATAAAACTTAAATACAGAGAGGACTTTAGCTTCTTTCTCATTGTGGACAGCAGACAAGAGATACTGTGTTGCGGTGATGGACGATGTGAGGGAACAGCAGCTTTGCTGCGAATGCAAGCTTGCTCTTGCAATGTTTTGGAAAACAAGAAGCAGGCTACATCTCATATTGGCATGTAGCAAATGAGCTTTATTTGGGAACACTATATCGTCAAGCAGTCACGTACACTCCATTAATCTATAATCAAAGAATTTTCCTTCTTAACAATTCTTAGCTAATTTTAACCTTGCTTGAGGACATTAATTCTAAAAATCAACATCTATTAAAAACATTCCACCTTACATTATTTACGGACATGCTTCAACTATCTGTAAAAATAAGAAACTTGGGGGATAATACTTAGGATTTCCAAGTGCCCATTGAGATTTAAGAGACAAGGTTTATGATTCTGTTTATACACAGAGCTTGAAGTTATACAGATGTTAAGACAATGTTTTTCTCACATCGTCAACCTCTGAGTTGTATTTCCAGTAGGCAGGCTTTTACCCTGTGACTTATCTGGGCTTAACAACCACATCATAAAGTCACTGCGAATGGAATTTTACCTCTTGCTTCACAGGCTCTATTCATGCCGACCAAGGCAGCTAGCTTTCAGATACTATGTTACCAAAAATAATGTCAACTAGTATTTCCCTGCCTCAATGGCACACATGTGGGAATTTATCCCACATATTTGTACTTACGCATGTCCTTAACAAAGGGGTTGGGTTATGGAGTTTATATGGAGACTAAAGGAATTTCATCTCAGAGTCTGGGTTAACTTCTATGTGGTTAGCCATATTTCTAATTTTTCAGTATTTTGGGCAACAACCTAAACAAATTTAACAGTACCTCGATATATATATATATATGGCTCTGGCTTAGGATCAAGTCTGCCCAAAACATCTTTAGCTGAAGTCACAGTGTGGTCAAGATACTTGTGTTTCTTGGTGAGACACAGAAGGGAATCAGGGAGAACAGGAGGACTTTACAGTGAGAAACTAGAGATGTTGATCAGAAGCAAAGCATTTCTTCTCAGTACTGGAAAACCTAGCATGCAATAAAACAAGAAAAAGAAATAAAAGGCATACATATTGGGAAGGAAGAAAAAAAAATTCTTTACAAATGACATTAACTTCTTACATTTATGGAAACAATGCAAAAGAATCAACCAAGAAAAAAAAAAAAATCCCTGGAGTTTATAAGCTATTAGTGCAAGGTTGTAGGATACAGGTTAATGTACAAAGATCAATCACTTTTCTTTATGCTGGTAATAAACACGTGGAATTTGGTATCAAAAACACCCGTAAAATAGAGAAAAGATAGTCTTTCAACAAATGTTGCTGGAACAACTGGACATCTACATGAAAGACAAATGAATCTAGATATAATCCATACACTCCTTACAAAAATTAACTCAAAATGAATCATAGATCTAAATGTGAAATGCAAAACTATAAAACTCCCAGAAGATAAAACAGAAGAAAACTAGATAACAGTTACCATGGCAATAACTCTTAAGATAGAACATGAAAGGCACATTGATGAAATAAATTATCAACAAGCTGGACTTTATTAAAACTAAACACCTCTACTCTATGAAAGACAATTTAAGAAAAATGAGATGACAGAGCCTCAGACTGGGAGACTACATTTGCAAAAAACATCGAGTAAAGAATTACTATCCAAATATACCAAGAACTCTTAAAACTCAACAATAAGAAGCCACTTAATTAAAAAAATTGTCAAAAGACCTGAAGTGATACTTCACTAAAAAGATAACTAGATGACAAATAAGCATATGAAAGATGCTTAACATCTCTTAAAAATAGCTGGGCGTTGTGGTGGGCGCCTATAGTCCTAGCTACTTGGGAGGCTGAAACAGGAGGATCACTTTAACCCAAGAGTTTGAGGGTGCTGTGAACTATGATGTCAGAGCACTCTAGCGAGGGTGACAAAGTGAGACTGTTGCGTGACCCGAGACGCGAACGAGCAGAAGCTTTGCTGTAGGTGTAAAACTCGCTCCTGTAGTTATTAAGTCAAGAAACAGACTATATACTCTGATATGGCGTATAGCAAAGTTTTTTATTTTAAGTTCAGGTTTTATACTTTTTCAGTCAGGTACACACTTAATCCTTTAACGATTAGCTTCCTCATTTTCTTACTTTATTTTTACATATCAATACCATCACCTTT
>CAUYPK010029173.1:0-31643 GCA_963574355.1 Loris lydekkerianus
TTACCTTATTTTATTTTTTGTTTTAGAAACAGGGTCTCCCTGCATAATGCAATGGTACGTTTCAAAACTATTAAGAAATGAGTATAATTGTGATGGATGTGTTACTTAGTTCAATGTAAACATTTCACATTGTATATCAAATCAGTACACTGAAACCCATAAATGCATCAACATACACACAAAATAACAATAACTAATAATAAAATGGAGTGCTATAATAAAAATTATGTGAATGCGGCCTCTCTCTCAAAAAACTACCCTACTATACTATACTCACCCTTCCTGCGAACTGTTCATCTAATAACCAAGCCGGGCGCTAAGTGAGAAATAGGCTGGTGACACACCCAGTATGGGAACCCTGGACAAAGGTACAATCTAAGTTCTGCGCAGGATGTAGTGAGCTGGTGCAAGACTTCATCAAACTGCTTAGAACAAATTTATGAATTGCATATTTATGAAAGTTTCCAGTTGAAATGTCTAGACCTCGGCTGACCAAAGGCAACTAAAACCGCAGATAACAAAACCACAAAAAAGAAGTGCTACTATCTTCTGAATAAGTAGCATAAAGTAGTATAAAATAGGGAAACATCAAGAACTGACCTTGCCCTTCAAAGTGACCTCAAGAAAGGCAAGTAATTTGACTAGGAGAAAATTTCTTTGATAGAAGTATTCAAGCCAATAAAGCAAGAACAATAATTAGAATAACACCATTTTGCAACCACTAATAATATAACTGATTCAGGCAATGATACCTAGGGCTGCTAACATCTTTTTTTAAAGACATTATGTATCCCATTAACGTAAGTATACAACAGCACCTTTTCTGCTAAGTTCACGCTTGAATCTGAGAAGTGAAAAGTGGTGCCTCAAAATGTTAACTTGGGTTTCTCAGTGTGAATGTGTATTCCCTTCCTGTGAAAGTCTGACCAACCATGACAACAGGTTACGGGGAAGCTCTCTGGGGCCAGACTGCTTCAACACAAATCCTGGTTCCATCACCTGCTGCCTGGGTGACCTCATCGGGGAAGCTTAATAAGCTTCTATGCTCACTTCCTCAGGCACAAAGCCAGGATCCTAATAATGACTTCATTAGGGAACTATGAAAAGCAACTAACACAACACTTATGTACAGGACCCAGCATACTCAGCAATCATAACCTATTATTAGAATTAGACCCTATGTCCAATGGATCATATGTCATATATTATATCTAGATATACAGGGACCTGTCCTTTTCCCCAATATAGTCCAACAAAGATCCTTAGGCTGCTGGTCCAAATATGGGGACCCATTCTCATGCTTGGGAGAGAACACTTTGGAAATTATGGCTGAGAACTGAAATCAGTATTGTTGACAAGGACAGAGCTTACTATGAAGCACAGAATCTCCATAATTCTACTGGTAAGAAATCTCTCCTGACCCTCTTTCACTTTAAGAGGCTGAGCCGCCTTTAAAATAGGTATGGAAACTCTATCACAAACTGTGGTCAAAGAAGAAGCCTGGTCCGTACAGAAGGCCCATGTGAGCATATGAGTGTAAAACCACAGAGTTTCAAGCTTCCAAGACCAATGACAAATAACAGCACGTGTACACTGCCTGCCTCCCCACACCACGCAGCAACAGATTTAGTCCTGGCACTTTCCTGATAGGCTCACACAGCTCAGCTCACGGGGGCAGACATGCAAGAAACCCACTTGCTCTACTGGTTCTATTAAATAAACCCCAGCAAGGGGCGACTGAGGTCCAAATGCACTTTTATAACTGATGAGGGGGACTGTGACCAGGAACAGGCCTGTCCTCTTAGACTCATGTGAAGCACAGGACAATAGCCAGAACACTCATGTTAGAGGATTCTGTAATAAATACGTGGTAATACAAAGCCGTGAGACGTGGCGGAGTAAAAAGGAAAGAAAAACAAGACTGTGGTCAAAATCTGCACGCGTCCATAAAGTGTGGAAATCAAAGTAAAAAACATAGTGTGTGCATGCACGTGTAGTCATTAAAAATGTCTTCACTAGGGGAAAAAAAAGAGTCCACGTTTCTGAAATTTCTGGACACCCGCAGGTTCATCTGGTACTCACAAATTCAGAGAAGCAGGATGGTTTGCTCATGGATTTGTGGTTAAAAAATCTACACTCCTAGTGATAGAACAGCAGAGGACAGAACAGCTATATGCAAAGGGACAACCAGAGTTCACGTGCTATACGATCTCCCCAAGTTTTCAGACCTTAAATAGAAAGCCAGTTAACACAAGAGCACAAGGTCCCCAGGCTGAAATTAGCCCTAGGAGAAGGCAGGTCCCAGCCTGCAAGTGAGGGGCAATTAGTGGTAAGAAAAGGCAAACGAAGCTCAGGAACTAGGCAGGCCTGACGCTAATTATAAGCAGCCCCAGCCCCCACCCCACCCCGAGAAAACAGCCCCAGTGCTTACTATTATAATGCACAGTAATGATGCAATGTGTGTCAGTTCTAATAAAACCACTGGAGCTTCCTTAAATGTGTGCATAACTTCTGTAAAGTCTTAAAAATATTTTAGCAATCTTGTTGGGTTTGTTTCAGTTTTGTAGCATCTGCAAAATCAGAGAATTTTAGTAGCTATAAAGAACCTTTAAAAGATAATCTAGTTCAAAACCTCATTTTACTAGTCAGGAAAGTGAAAGCTAGATGGAGTGGAGATTTGCCAACCATCACAGTTTCAATTGGTAGTGAGGCCAGTGGGAGCCCCCACATGCATTCAATCTCCTGCTGTTGTCACCTTCATTAAATAAGGGCTAGGAATGAAGTTCCTTGCTCACTCTGCAAGGCAGGACATGCAGCCTGAAGCTTCCCTAAAAGAGAACTGGAGAGTTAGGAATTCCTCTCGCTTTAGATGGAAACAGACCAAAACCGCAATCCCCTTCTCTAGGATACTCATTGCATCTTCACATGGCAGCTATGTTTGAGAGAGGGCCATTTATTACTCCAGAAAATTTTTCAATCTCAAGAATGCAGACTACACAAAGAAGGACCGACTGTGTAATAAATAAACGATAAATACTGCATTACAAATCTAAGTGTAATTGCCCCTGGTCATTTCTACAAACACTTGATGACAGCAAAACAGGATGCTAAAATTGTTCCCTTCTGTTTCCTTCAGCCATTAGTCACTTGGGCATAATGTGTACCAGGAGACAGTCTGTTACAAGTTGAGGATCTCTTATCCGAAATGCTTGGGACAAGAAATGTTTTGAATTTTGGATTGGCATTAAACTTAGTGGTTGAGCATTCCTAATCCAGAAATCTGAAATCCCTACTTCTCCAGTGAGCAGTTTCTGTGAGCATAAGGCCAATGCTTACAAAGTTTCAGAAGGTGGAGCATTTCAGATCTGGAATGTTCAACCTGTGTTTTGTTTTCTCATCCAGCAGCCACTTTAAAGAAAAGGTTCCATGCAAAAAAACAAGTCTGCATCAACTGTTCTACAAAGGTCTGCCCCCAACCTGCCAGAAAAGTGAGTTACTTAAGTTTCCATGGCATTTATGGGCATAACAATAGTTAGAATTACAAGCCTACAGTCACATTCCTGGGCCAAAAGCCAGGGCCAGCAACTCACAAAACACATATGTAACTTGAGAAGAGCCATTTACCTGCCCATGCTCCAGTGGGCACACCTGTGAAACATGGACAGTACCAAGTTCATACACTGTTTTAATGATTAAGTGAGACGCTGTACATGATGGTTTTGGCATAGTACTTAGCACATGATAAACATCCAAATGTTGGTTGTTGTAGAACTTTTAAGTCAGTTAAGGGCACTTAAATATAAAGTTCTGAAGGTCAAAGAGCTCTACAGACAGCTGAGATTTCGCTAGTCTGGTAGTTCAATGACCTAACCAGTTCTAGGAGAAAATTAAAAGCATTAGAAAGAAACTTTCTTTAAAAAAAAAATAAAAGGTTTATAACCCAGTTACAATGATTAATTTTTTTTTGGTCAATGAGACCGGGCTGAAGGATGCCCAGATAGCTGGTAAAACATTTTTCTGCCTGAGTCCATGAAGGTGTTTCCAAGAGATTAGTGTTCAAGTTGGTGAACTGACTAAAGCAGAAGGGCCTCTCCAGTCAGGATGCAGCACCCAGTCCCACCCAGTCCGTGGAGGGCCTGAACTCAGCAAAAGGATGGATGGGCAAGGCTGGACGTCCATCTCCTTTTGCTCTCAGACATCTGAGCTCCTGGTTCTTGGGCTTTCAGGCCCAGATGGAGAATTATAACATCTCCCCAAGGCAGTCCTCATTCTTAGGCCTTAAAACTTGGCCTGAATTACAGCATCAGCTTTTCTGGTTCTCCAGGTTGCAGACCACGGGAATTCTGCAACTCCATGACCACGTAAGCCAATTCCTATAATAAATCTACTCATCTATGTATCTACTATCCATCTCTCCATCTCTCTATCTATGTATCATCTACTTCTTCTATTGCTTCTATTTTTCTGGAGAACCTGAACATACCTGTATATTAGGTAGCACGACTAGGGTTACATCAAAACTAGCAACAGCAGGTCTATGAAATTAATTTCACCAAAGAGAAAAGAGAAATGCTTTCTGAAACCCTCCTTTCCCGAAAGAGAACAATGAGAAGGGAAGGTCAAGATCTTTAGTTAGACTTCACCACCTGGCAACATCCAAACAGAAAAATAACCCGTCACTGGGAAACAAACTCTGGGTCAGCACACAATACCCAGGACCAGCAAGACAGCCCGGAAGTTAAAGAGCAAAAAAGAACCTGAGTGAGCCTGTTATGCTCGCCTCGAAAAAAGTCTTTCTGCAACCACAGAGGGAGATGCATTTATTGTCCACGGATCCTGGGGGCCTCCTCACGATTTCCTCTCCATTTTAAAGCCATCTCCACCTAGTCTTGCTGTCTTTATTAAGACTTAGTAAAGATGTTTTCCCTAATTTCCCCTCTCATGGGCACTGCACACAGTAACAGAAGAATATTTTCAATGTAGAAGGTTTTATAATTGCTAATATGAGAAAAGATGGGAAAGCAAACACAAGGAACTAACAGTATCACAAAGCTAAAAAAAAAAAAAAAAAAAAAAAAGTCTTAAAATATCCCAGTCTGTGATTGCTAACTTCTTAGCTAAGCTGACGGACAAGTTTTTCAACTTTATCCCCAAAGGAAGAACTCAAATACTTTTTGTTTTCCAGCAAGGAGCCCTTAGAAATTCCAATCCTGGTAGAACGGTTCACTATGGTTCTTTTTTAGGTAAGCAGTAATGTTATGCCAAGCACAATCCCTATTTCTCACAGGTTCAGAATGGATAGCTCCCATTCCCAGCAGCCTTACCTCTCCCAGAGGCGCTGCCTTTCCTGGCAGGGAAGCCATGCAGTCAATTCCTCCTGAGAGCTCCCCAGCCCAAACCACGTAATAAAGGAAGAAGGGTTGAATTAGTAAACACGGTGGCCGAAATTCAATAGTTAGCCTTAGCAATGATTCAATCCACTCATCAAGCAAAAGCACCCGAATAAGAAGAAACAAATGGTAGTAAATAAAAACAGGTTGTAATCTAGGCAGACGTCAGCAGAAACCAGACAGCAAGAGGCTAAAGTGAAGTCAGAGGTGAGGAAATAAAAACAGTGGACTCAGGCGACGTCACCCCTACGTGGTGCTCCTGGGAGGTTTTTTGAGTAGAGGAGTTTTCAACACGGGAGAAAAGGATGGAGTCCTGCATGCTCAGGAGAAGCATCACCAACTATGAAAGAAATTTACAATAGAAGAAAGGGAGATGAGAAGTAGGAGGGAATTGGATCAAGAAATTAAAAAAAAAAAAATTAATACAAGTAAGAGACGCTTTACTGTCAGATGAAGCATTGGAGTTCAAGCCTAGAGTTTAAGCCTAAACTTTGTATGTTACACATTCTGCTTTGAAGAGTCTCAGGTGTGTGTATGATAGATTCATCCCATATAAGAATAATGCAAGATTATCTGGCTAGTCCCACTTGAGAAAAAGAATAGCACAAAAAAAAAAAAAAAAATAGGACCTCAGTACAAAGATTTACTGAGTGCTTATGTGCTACAGATGCTGGGGATGCAAAGATGAATATGGCCAATGAGAGTCCACAATCTGCTAAGAGAACTAAAACTGTAAATAAATAATGGAGCAGTCTGACAGCTGTCACAGTGCCCACAAGTAAGAGGTAGGACATGGTCAGAATAAATGTAAGAGCCAGCCCAACACCGTCCACTAGGATAGACTGCAATTCCATGTCATCAGAAAGACTTTAGGATTCTGAGTCGTGGCGTTAAATGGAAAGTTTACACTTGATCTTGTTTAAAACAAACAAACAAAAGGCAGGTTAAAAAAAAAAAAGACAAATCCAAGAAAGGACATCTGTCTTGAACACTGCCCTGCAGATGAACACACCACATCTCAATTTCTCTTTGCCTTTTTCATGAGAAGAGTCACAACAATTGCACAATAAAACAAAGCATGCTTTTAAGCCTTATCTTGATGGGAAATGAATCAATTTAATTAGACTTAGATTCAAGGTAAAAAAAAAAAAAAAGAAAGAAAGAAAAGAAAGAAAGAAAGAAAGCTTTAACTCCTGTGTTAAAGAACCTGCACTAAGTTACACTCCTAAGGCTGCTCTAAGTTTCCCCCATCAAGTGTAAGGAAAGTTTAGACTGAAGTGTCATCCCTAGCACCAACTTCAACCTGCTACCTGCCCCACCCACAATATGAGGCTATCACAGGTGTGGCAGTTAAAATACCTGCTAGGACAGAAGGTGCTAAAGACTGAGGAAACAAAAGTCTGATTCTCCCCTGGAACTGACATTCCAGACGAGCCCCTGTTACCCAGTTGGAACCAGGTACTCCAACTGGGAAACATCTTCCCTCCTATCTGGAGGGAGCTTAATTCATTAGCATTCACCACCCACACACTGCGATTGTGTCCTGTGTGGGTGGGGGCTGGCATGGGATTTAGGGAGCTTACATAACTTCTGGGACCTTCCAGGTCTACCCAGCCTCTGTAGGGGGCACGTTTATTCTTGTGGAGAGACATCTTGGCCCCGTAAGTACAATTCTTGAACAGGTGGGAGGCAGCATTTTTACATGAGAGCTGGCGATCTTGCCAAAAGATTTTCTCATGCTTATGGGTACCACCGTCATCAAGCAGAATCATAACATGGTTCAATGAAAACTCTAAACAGAAGATGGTGAAGATGATGGACAATCTACCTTCACCATCTCCCTTCTGTGTGTGCCATATATGTCTGTCCCTCTCAATGGTGATTACTTAGGAACAAAAGATTGTGAAATACACGAGAGTGCAAACCTTATATAAATTAAACATGGGGCAAACAGGAGGAAGAAAAAAAAAATGACCAAAATGTAATTTTATAAAAATTGCATTAAACTGAGAACTAAGAATGTTAGTAATCCGAATTGATGAGCCAAAAGCAACTAGCAAATGCCTGACACCCCAGTTGGTTCAGGTTCACAGGTAACCAAGTCACCTTTCCAGACAAAGGAAATCTCCATAGTGTCACCAACATCCTTATCAACAGTAGGCTCTCAGAGACTACTGGATGCACATTTGCTGCTGTTAGACCTTTTGTGTTATTCATTTAATTCCACAACACATCTCCAAAACCTTGTAACCCTTAACCCCATGACCTGAGTGATATTAAATCAGTCTTCAGCAGGTCACTCTCCACTTCACGAATGGTCGTTTTTCTTGGCTTCTATGGGTAAGGCCCTAACTGGAATCTCTCAGCTATCTGTCCTAGAAACGTCTCCCAATTTCATCGCCTTTGCTCCACTTGGAACGGCCCCTCCCTCCCACGTGAGGCAGCTGCCCTCAATTTGTTCCTCTGCTTTCTTCCACCTTCTTTTGTTGCAGCAGTGACAGCTGGTGACTGTGGTTAACCCATTCGGTGGCTGGCTACTAAGCAACAATTTGTCAGCCCAGATGACATCAAGCCCACCGAAGGAGGTTCTGCCCGGGACCCATCCCTGAGCAATAAAATCAGAACTTGAGGTCTGTAGTCCCGGCATCTGAACTTTAAATGCCTCCTGTTGATACAAATGCAAAGCTGAAAACCTCAATAGCAATTCTTCTTAGAGGAAGGGTTCTGTGTCAGCAGATGGACCTGAGAAAAGAGCAAGGGTCGTTGGAGAACAAAACATCTGCCAGTCCTCTTAGCAAGGCTGTTCCCACACCAGTCTCGCAAATTCCCCTGTAGAGACTCCCAACGCCTATAAAAATATCTAGCGATCCACAAGTTACCCCCTGCTATCTACTGTTACCTTAGCAGAAATGTGACAAAAGAGGAAGATGCTGGTTAAATCGCTTCCTAAACAGCTGGATGGTCACATCTAACCAGGGGCAAGAGTCAGAGCTCCAGAAAGACATACAAGACCAGCATAAAACTAGTCAAATAAGATGGGAAAAAAGGCCCCAAATGAGGAGTCACATAAATCCTCAAGCAGGAGAGCCACTCAGTAACTCTGCTGGATGAATGAAAAAGCCTGCCATCAGTATCACCACTAGAGAAGAGTAAAGATCAAAAGCAAATTCTGGTGTATGGCCAGTTCCCACCACAGGAAGGCACAGATTCAAACTTGGGCTTGCAGCTTTGCCAACAGCAGAAAGACCAGGGTGCTGGGGTTGGAGGTGGAGACAGAAAGGTTCTGTATTATTTTTATACCAACACATTAAACTTTCCTTCTGTTCTCTTCTTGTCCTCTGATGAACAGGAAGGCTCAGGAGACAAATAATGCTTCCCTAAAAAAAAAAGGAAAAGCAAAGCCTACCTGTGAGGAGCTCAGCGTGATTTCAGAAGTGAGCAAGACACACACGGGCCTCCTACCAGGCACCTACTATTCTGTCCCCACCCCCATGTAGGTGATTCCCTTAATAAATACCCAACATATCTGAAAAGTTCAGTTCAGAAGGAAGAAAACCAACCTTGGGAGCAACTGCGCATTTTTTAAAGCTCCCTCTTCACACTAAAATTGTCTACATTTAAACACGAACGCACATAAGCTATACATAAAGCCTTAAAATTACATTAAATGTTGAAATAAATCACTCAGGCAGCAGTTGACTCATTGAGCAAGTTTGCACCTACAGCTTCTTAATCTTTGCGAAAACTGAGTTAATAAGCTACTAAAATTTAGCCCTGTATCCTAATTTCTGTCTGTTTACCAGAAAAACACTGTCACGTTAATAAAGTAGCTAGGTTCTTTGGACTTAAGAGTCCTCCACTGGGTTAAGACCATATACAGAAAACAATCACGTTCTGAAAGGAAGCTGAATGAAATTAAAAACTGCATCCTGTGTTATTTTCAGAGTTGTCGCTTTTGTTTTTTATCTGTTTTTAAAAAGCATCTTTATAGGCCCCGGGAAGAGAAGCTCAAACTGCACAAGGACAAACCTCTCCGAACATATTTGTTTGTTTCTAGATCTGGTATCCTGCCAAACCCACCAACTGCTCTCATGCACTTTGATGCTGGGGGACTCCAAGCAGGCAAGAAGCAACAGGATTTAAAGGCTGTCTCTAGCAAACCCCTGTCATCATATCAGGAAAAATTTGAGACTTGAATTCATGGATGAAATTCCTAAGTCAAATTTTGCAATATTTCTGGGAGGAATTCAGGGCACTTTCTGACACACCTTACTTGTGCGCTGGCCACGTGCATGCGATCAAGTAAGTCAAATGCAACAGCAGGTGGTTTTAAATATACCCATTTTTGAATTTGGGATCCTACGGCGGTGAAAGAAGTGTTCTCATTTGCTATATATAATAAGGAAAAATTAAGAATTCACATCCTCCCCCTTTCCTGATTTTCCATCATCTACCTATATCTTTGTTAGCATTATTATTGCCAGTTAAGAACAATCACACGCCCAGCCGTACTTGAGGCTCTGTACTAAAGCAGATCTAAAGGAGATGTGCACCATACTCTTCTATGATACACCCACATCACAGAAAGTGACATGAGGGCACAGATATTAAGAGCTACCTGGGTTCAGAGAAGAGACAGATGAAAACACTCGAACACCAAGTTCATGGCAGTAGAGATGGACTGTGAAGGATCCAGAATTTACTAGACAGGGCTTCCAAGGCAAGGATGACAGTCTTAGGCAAGGCATGTGGCAAGTGAAGTACAAACTCTGCTCGGGGCATAATGGCAGGCACATGTTAGTTAAACAGAGGATTCGAAGACAAGGCAGATCTTTGGATAAAGGTATCATGTTTTATTAATATTTTATCCCTGAACCCCTGGCACTCAGCACTATGACTACAACATACCACACCTCAACAAACTTCCACAGAAAGAAAAAATAATCTGTGCTGGGTCTTGGCAGCTCAGGCTACAGAGATATGGGAAGACCTTGACTTGAAAGATGACAACTTTGCCCTTGAATTGTAAAGGTAGGAATTCAGGCCACAAGAGCATGCTGGTTCACTCATTAAAATCACTCTGCTCCTCTCTCCCTCAGCTGCACTCACCTGGCAAAGAAGCAACCGGGCTACATACACCAAGGATTCCCATCTCCAGGCTGCACTTAAATCTGACTATAGGGCAAAAATGGACGCAGCTCTACCCTGGTGACCTTTCTGCATTCCCCAAGTTCCCTTCCCAAAAGGAACATTTCACTTCTCTTCCACCTTCTCCCAGCCCCTTCTTTCCTTGCCCTGATCAGATGTTTTTGGATAGACAGAAGCAATGGGGCCAGAACTCTCTCTTCCTCCCCCCGCACCCTGCCATGATGCCCAACAACCAGGTGGGGCTGGACCTTCCCTGATGCCTTCAAAAGCCAAATCCCCACCTGAACTGCCATCTGCCACTCTCCCCCTCAAGCCACCCAAGCTGACTTCTTTCACATCTAGGGCTTCGATTCTGCTCAGGGAGGGGACAGAATTCCAGGCCATCAAATGCCAAGTGATGTCCACTCATGGGTCTTTCTGTACTGATCTCTCCACGCCTCTCGACTGGCATGACCATTCCTGTCTTGACACGTACACTTCCCTGGGCTTCCAGATTCCAGATT
This sequence comes from Loris lydekkerianus, assembly GCA_963574355.1. Classification (NCBI taxonomy): domain Eukaryota; kingdom Metazoa; phylum Chordata; class Mammalia; order Primates; family Lorisidae; genus Loris; species Loris lydekkerianus. Next base: position 11,042 of record CAUYPK010029173.1, read on the forward strand.
CCACCACCACCCGCCCCCGCTGCTCCCCCAGCCTCTCAGCAGCTCCTCCTCAGCCTCCTCTCCAGGCTCCACTGTGCCCCAGGGTGGCGCTGCCTGGGCCTCCTCGTTCCACAAGCACATTCTCCCCTAACTGACCACAACTAGGCCTGGGTTTGAAATGCCAAGTCCAGGCCAAGGGCCCTGGAAGCTCTCTCCACACCATGAGGGGCAGTCACCATTCCCTAACCTTCCCCCAGACACCCTCTTCCCCCACTCGGTCCAATCTTTCACTTCCTTCAGGCCATGCTCAAGTCTTAACTTCTCCAGGAAAATAAAAACCTTCCAACGACTTTGCAGCCACGCTAATCTCTACCGTTTTTCAGGCTCCCTAAAGCATTGAAACCACCTGCAGCACAGGATTTATTACTTAATTACAGACATTCTTTAATTGTTCCCTAAAATGCCTGCTTCCTATTGTACAAATCCCCTCTCCCCAAGTAGCTCTGTGAACAATTCAAGCACTCTTGTCCAAATAATGATCAGTTCTTTGGCTGCAAACAAACGTAATAGTTTATAAAGTAAGAGACAAAACTCATTCATTATTTGAGTATGTTTGAGAAAAAACTGGAAGTCCTTTGAGAAATCCCAAATAATTTTTTTCTTTGCCTGGAACCACCATGTAACATCATAAGAAAGACACATTTGGAATAGCAAGAGCTAAGCTTGTAAAAGTTTCTATCGATGAAGTCCTCAGAACATATAAAACTTAAAATACTGAGCAACATTTCATATAAAGCATAAGAACATGACTCCTATTTCCAATAAAAATAGTAAATGCAGGTAAATTTTTGTTCAATTTGTATGCAAAAATAAGAGATGCAATTTAATATTTCAAATCAAAAGTTTACAAGAGATACTGGGAACGAATAGAGTCAGGTCACAGATTTCTGCCAGACCTCTTGGTAACCCCAACTATAGGAAGGAGCATCAGACAGTTGAAGGGTCTCAGATTTAGGCTGTGGTGTAAAGTCCAGTCCATCCACTAAACAGAAATAGCCTTATTCACTATGAAAAAAAACAAAAAACAAAAAAACTCTGTCATTCTCTCAATGCCCATCAATTAATTTTCCTGCCTGCAGCCACATCATGGCTCAGCTTAAAACACTTTGCCACATCTAAAGGCTGAATCCTGGGAGCCTGTCCCTTCCTGACTTGGCCCCCACAGCCTCCCCTCTGACCACTCTGGGCACTGGACACTTTCCCTTGATATTCTGGCAAGGCCAACTGCAAAGCATCATACCTGGACATTGGCGTCTCCAAGCCCATGGGCAAGTGGGGGATCCCCCACTCCCAGACCCCCTCATTCCTTCCCTTTATCCCCTTCACAGTTTTCTTTCCTCTTCTTTCCAAAATCAGCTCAGGATTCTCAGACCCTCACTTCCACCAACTCTGCTCACAGGGCCTTAGCTGCTCTCCTCCTGTGGATCTTGGTAATAGAACACTTATCACTCTGCTCTGAGACTTTTCCCCCCAAATGTCCCTAAGGTCCTAGAAAAAAAAAAAAAAAAAAAAAGACCCTATTTCTACATTCTGTAGTATGTTACTTACATGTCTCCTGAAAAAAATGTCTAATTCCTAACCTTTGAATGTGACAATATTCTGGAGACTGGAGTTGCACTGCCACAGGCCAAGGAGCACCGGAAGCTGGAAAAAGCCATGGAGGATTCTCCCCTAAAGTCCTCAGAGGGAGCGTGGGTCTGCTGACACCTTGGCTTTGGATATGTGGCCTCTAGAACAGAGAAACAATAATTTTGTTCTTTCAAGCCACCAAGTTTGTGGTAATGTGCGATGGCCTCGGTAACTAACACATCATCCAAACCTCAACACACTACCTATTACCTAGGGATCAGGCAACAAAGACGGTGTTGAATTAAGACAGTGGAGAAGGCAGGGGAAAGATGAGAAAGGATCTGAACTGCAGGGCAGGAATCTGGGCGGTGGACCCAGCTGCTCATTCACTATGGAACTCCGGCAAGTCACTCATCGATAGTGACGCCCAGGTTCCTTGCCGGAAATGAGGTAGTGGCCCAGAGGACCCTCTACCAGGCCTGATAGACCTTGAACCCACTTTATCCCGAAAAGCAGGTGTCACTGGTCCTTAAGTAAGTTACACGGTCTTCCTAGTCACTAAATAAATTTTATTAATTTTACTTTCATCTACAAGAGTGTTCAAGTACAATAAGAAAATTGAAATAAAATAGTATTTCAAAGATACAAGATTTAATCGGTCAGGAAAAATTTAGTAAAATAGGTTGACAGATAATAACACCAAAAAGCAATTTTCTACCACACTCCCTGTTTTTTTTTTTTTTTTTTTTTTTTCCTTCTTCTTCCACACAGAATCAACAATTTACAAGTAAGTCGATCTAAGCCAGCCAGACTTGTTGACATTTTTAAGTCAGAAAAACTGGACCTAAACAGGATTCAACCTAAGCACCAACTCACTGGCCCAGAACCCAAATGTTTATAACATCACTGCAGGATGACTAATTTTTGCACTAGGGACATCTCCAACACTGGGGGCGTTCTCTCCTTAACTCAGACTGTAATTAAAGCCCCAGTCCTAAAATTTCCACTTCAAAGAATCTGGCTAAGAAATAAGTAAAAACAACTGCTGCCACCACCAAATGGCAAAGTGTTGGTAAAGGAATGAAGCAAAACAACAACTACCTCCTCCCTCTCCGTGTCTCCATAAACAGAAAATCTCTCTGGCACACACACAGTTCTCAGGCGCTAAAAGTTTCCTAATTCAGAAAAAGAAAAAATAGAAATGAAACATAAACAAAGGCGTTTGTAATGATTCTACACCTACCCAACATCTACATCCTCTTTCTGAATTTAGATGAAATTAAAAACCAAATTTTAAGTGTTTCAAAGATCACGCAGCGGCCTCTGCCTTCATGTTTTTATAGTGCCAGCCTTGATTCTTTTTTAAGAAACCAACCAAAACAACACAGGGGAACACCGAGCCAGGGACACATATTTCAGTTTGACAAAACACCCATTAGAAACACACGTAAAACTTTCCCAAACCAACTCATTCTTCAGAAAGCAAAATCAACAGTCAACAGGGCCAACTATTCCAGCTGGAATTAGCAGAATGATGCTTGCAAAACTGGACCGTGAATCCCAGCACCAAGTGAGTTTCCAAAGTTTTTCCTTCTAGGTGGAAACTGAACCGAAAACCCCAAGTGCCTTGAGTGGGAAGGCTCTACAAACCCAGTTTTCGATTCCTGAGTTTGGGGCTTTTAAATAGGAGCTCTCATACACATGAAAACCAGAAGGCAGGTGTGCAGCTGACCCTCTAATGTTTCTAGCACTCAAAGTCTGGGGAGTCGGGGTCACGCGCGGGGCGTTTCGAGTCCTTATGTGCTGCAAACTGCCATCTAGTTAAACTTGATTTCCATAGAAGCAAGAGGACTAGCACTTCTCCTGAAGCCCCGTCTTTTCTGGAAACCCCAGCCTGGGATGAATGAGCTTTAACCCCCCCGACTACGGGTTTACTTGCATCCTCACGTGGCACCGCGCAGCCACAGAGGCGCTGCGCCCTGGACCGCGCGGGGCGCGCGGTGGGACCGGAAAACTTTACTTTGCAAACTTGAGGTGCTGAGCGGTAGCTCAGAGGCGGATTCGCTAGCTTTCCCGCGAACTGCACCCATCCCAAGCACACGAGGGCTTGGTCAGTTCAGCGCCACCCCCCTGCCTGCAGTTTCATTCACACAAAGGCGCGCAGATCCCACGGGACCCTCTCCAAAGTTGCGCCCAGAGAAGTGAGATCAGCAAGAGCCTCGAGGGAGAGGACCCGGCTGCCCGCGGGCTACTCACAGGGTGACCGTGCGGTTGGGCAGCGTGTCCGGGGGCAGGACCTGCGCGAGCTCCAGGCTGCTGCACACCACCTTGCCCTCGGCGGTGCCCGCCGCCCTGCCGGTCCCTCTGGGTCGCCCATCGTGCTTGCAGCCGGGGGGCAGTGCCGCGGCGCCACCGGCGCCTCCCAGCAGTGCGAGCAGCGCGAGCGGCGGCAGCAGCAGCGACGGCCGCGCGCGGCCCCGCGGGCGCCCGGGCGGCTCCATGCTGGAGCCGGGGCCTGCGGACCGAGCGGCGGAGCGCCGGCCTAGCGCGGGCGGGCAGGGGCGCTGCGCGGGCCCGGCGGCGCCTGGAGCCTCCTGGCGGCCGGAGGATGGGCCCTTCGCGGCGCCGACATGCTCCTTTGTCCGCTGTGCCTGCGATCGGCCTCCGGGGAGCCGCAGGGTCACGGCCGCGCGGGTCCCAGCGCCGCTCTCTGGCCAGGCGGGAGCGCCGCCTCCTCCTCCGCAGCCACCGCCTCCTCCCCCGGCCAGGCCCCGCGGCGGCTCCTCCCCGCCGGCCGCCTACGGCCCTTCCCCTCCTCCCGCTGCTCTGGGCTCCGATCCCCTCGGCCGCCGCCGCCCGGGGAGGAGGCGCGCGCTCTCGGGACCCGCAGGACGGACCACGGGACCTTCCCGCACCCGGCCCGCCGCCTCGGGAGGGAGCTGTGGAGGAGCCCGCGGGAGGACGGCAACTCGTGCAGAGGGCGGAGGAAAGTTCTAGTCCAAACTCCAGCCGCTGCGGCGACTCTCCCGCACATTCCGCTTCGCCACCACCGCCCAGACAAAGCCGCCCTGTGCGCCCGTGGGCACCGCCCACTCGGTCTACGGAGCCCAGGCCGGGAGGACAGAGGGGGAGAAGGGCAGCACAGGCAACTCTTCGCCAACAACCCCGGGGGCAAAGTGCATAAGACCAAGTGTCCTGAAACAATCGCCGTCCCCGCTCCCTGAGGTAGCCTCATTTGTTTCAAACACATCACAGCAAGAAAGTAGGTTCCACTCCAATAACGTGAACTCGCTGAAGCTTTTTCTCACCTTCAGCAACAAGTATGGTCCCTCCCCGCAGAGGAAATCTCTATGATGTCCAAAGGTACCTAAGAGGTTCACCAGTTTCAGCAAACTGGTCAAGAACCCCGCCTCCCCGAATCCATCACTCTAAGACTGCAAGGCCCGCAGATATTTGCAAGTCCAGTGCAGACATACCTATGTTTAAAAATGTAGGAGGAATACATCAAAGTAACAAATAAGTTCTGTTCTCCTATGTTGAACCACATACCTTCCTAACAACCTGGAAGGCCAAGTTCGTAAGCACAAGTCTCAGATACCTTGGAGTTTGACCCTGAAACGTGGCAGACAGGAGTCAGATCCCACCCCTTGGCCTGTGGACGTTCAGCCCATTTGCTTTCTTTGCCAATCTCCATCCAAGAACAAGAAGGACATTTTGCACCTGTGTGTGGACAACGCAGCCCCTTGGACTGGGCTCTAGCCACACTTTCAAATAGCCACCCTTTAGCTGCCATTCAGGACCTGGGACGTGCTTAGCAGTCATTTTATTCTTCACAGGGAGGACGATTCTGTGAAGAGACCATCTCAGGCCCTGAAAGGGGCGTTAGGAATTTCAGTCTGGGAAGTGCAGGGTCCTGGGTCCCCTAGAGATAATCTAAAACAGAAAGGCATGGCAGTGTCTGGGTAGTGCTTTGGAGATTTTTGACCCTATGGGACGAAGAGTCATGTTAAGGTCCTGTAAAATGGAAGGCCCAGAGCAGGGGTTATTTATGCCTGAGGCTAAAGACTGCACTGCCTAAGGCCCCTACAAAGTTGATCTTAGGGACCAAATTCCAGGAATCTATTAGAACTTTCCCAATGATTAAGTAAATGGCCTCCGTTTGCAATGTACTATTACATTTATATTTTTTGAATAGTTCATTTGTTCAACACTTTTTTTGGGGATTCAGCTACATAAACCCTGAAGTGTCCAATGCTGTCTGATAAATACATTCTGCAGTGGTAGAACTGTTCTAGATCTGTACTATCAACTGGTGGGCACGTGTGGCTATGGAGAGTCTGGAATGTGGCTAGTGTGTGAGGATGAGGGAATTTTTCATTATGATTAGTTTAAATTTGGATTTAGGCCAGGTGCAGTGGCTCATACCTGTAATCCTAACATTCTGGGAGGCCGAGGAGGTACATTCCTTGTGCTCAGGAGGTAGAGACCAGCCTGAGTAACAGCCAGATCCTATCTCTTCTAAACATATAAAAAATTAGCTGGGCGTTGTGGTGAGTACCTGTAAGCCCAGCTACTTGGGAGGCTGAGGCAAGGGGCACTTGATCCCAGGAGTTTTAGGTTGCTGTGAGCTAGGATGACACCACAGCACTCTACCCAGGGTAACAGAGTAAGGCTCTGTCCCAAAAAAATAAATAAATAAATTTGGATTTAAATGCCTCACAGCTAACCTGACAGTGTTGAACAACACAGGTCTGGACACTATGCTAGACTGAAACAGCAGGTGATTATCACCACCATTAAGTGGCCTTAAACTTATAAATAACCATAAAAGACAAACTATTGCCTCTGAGGTAGGGTGAGTGAAACTGTTCATATTTCCCTTGAAGCATTTATCTGAAGAATTCCTGTTCCCTAACAAATTCCTCATTATCATCATCTGTTTTTTCTTTAAAGAAAGATTAAAAACTTCTTACTAGAGATTGAGCACCCCTAATCTAAAAATTCAAAATCTATATGTTCCAAAATGCAAAAAATTTTGAACATCCATAAGTGACAACAGAATGGAAAATTCCATACCTAACCTCACGTGATGGGTCACAGTCAAAACACAGGCACGCAACACACATTTTATTCAGCACCCCCAAGGTAAGAAAAGATCCAGCCCCCTTAAGCTATAATATATCTTTTCTGCATATGCCTAGGTTCCCCCATGCATGAGGGCCCAGGAAGAGTAATAAAATGTGACACATACAGGCTGGACGTGCCAACAGTGGATTCCCTGAAGTGCCCCACATAGGGCCAAGACCTATGTGTATTATTCACTGTGGTTTTTGATTTTTAGGGTTTCGTTTCCCTTATTCTCTGCTCTGTGGTATAAAGATCCTGTTGAGAATGCCAAAAAGACCCGCAGATACTCCTATGGGTAACAGTGGTAAGAAAAAGAAGAAGCGTATATATTTATGTATAGGACAGAGAATCAAGCTGGTGAAGAATCTGGACAGTGGTTTAAGTGTGAAATGTCTTACAAAAGAGTATGGTGTAGGAATGACCACTCTGTATGACCTGAAGGAATACATGGCTAAATTGTCAAATTTCTGAAAGTGTTGAACAGAAATGAATGAAAGATAACAAAACATTTTGCATAAAGCTAAAAATGAAGATTGCAAATGTTCATTGAAAGATTGCATCTGTCAGTATTGCAGTGAACAAATGCCACTTAATGATATGCTGATCCGTGAAACAAGCACAGATCTATCACGAGGAACCGAAAATTGAAGGGAATCATCAATATTCAGGCTGCTCACAGAAATTTAAGAAAAGTCGCAGCGTTAACTTTGTAAATATTTGTACTGATAAAAGGTCTACTGATCACAAAGCAGCAGAGAAGCTCATTGATGAGTTTGCCAAGGTCATCACTGATGAAAATCTGATGCCAAAACAAGTCTATAGTGCCAATGCAACATTGCTGTTTTGGTGTTATTGCCCCGGAAAGACATTGACCACAGCTGATGAGACAGCTGCCACAGGAATTAAAGACGCCAAGGCCAGAATTACGGTGCTGGCATAGGCGAAAACGACAGGCACACACAATTATAAACTTGGTGTGACAGGCAAGAGCTTGCTCTCTCTCTGTTTTTCAAGGAGGGCATTTCTTGCCAATTCCTTATTAGGCTAACAAAAAGGCATGGACCACCAGGGACGTCTTTTCTGATTGGTTTCACAAATATTTTGTATTTGTGAGGCTCGTGCTCACTGCAGGAACACTAGACCAGCAGATGACTAAGAGATTTTGTTATTCCCTGACAACTGTTCTGCTCATCCTCCATCTGAAATGCTCATCGAAAGTAATGTTTGTGCCATGTACTTCGCCCAAATTTGACTTCATGAATTCAGCCATGTGACCAGGGTATCCTTAGATCAATGAAGAGTAAGTACAAAAATACCGTCTTGAATAGCATGCTAGCAAAGGCATACGGAGGTGGGGATGTGGGAGGTTTTTAAAAGGAGTGCCATCAATGCTGTTGGCAATACTTGAAACACAGTGACTAAAGACACAGTTGTGTGCCATGCACAACCTCCGGCCTGTTACTCTGTTCAGGGATGATGATAAACAAGGTGGTGATGTTGAAGGATTTCAAATGTCGAGTGAGAAAACAATGATCTCAGACCATTTTACAGATGCAAAAATAGATACCTTCAGAGTCCATCAGTAAACTTGAAGAAGTGAGTATGAAACAAGTATTTAGCAGCGATAAGGGGGCTCGAGTTGTTCATTTGCTGACTTGGTGAATTAGCTAAAATGGTTCTGAATCAAGATGTTCATGACTCCAAAGATGATGCAGATTAGGTTGTTAACACTGCAGAAAAAGGCCTATAGATAAATGGTGAAAATGTGTGATGGGTTTATTGAAGGACTCGAGCATTAATAACAGAACACAGAGTTGTGTCAATTTTTAAAAAATCAGTGACTTCTAAGGCAATGGGGCATATGACTCTGGGGGAAATAGTGTGAAAAGCTGTCAGCAGAATGCCCACTCACACCAGAAAGACCCACTTCCTGGTTCCTCAACTGCTGCTGATGAGTCTTCTTTCCTAAAAGAAAAAAAAACACACACACAAATACATTGTAATCAAGACACAACATCCACAATATTGTAGATGCAGGCTGAAAGCCTGCCGTTGTGTGTTGCTGTTTAACAACTGGCACAGGTGCTCTGGTGAAGCCATTTCCCTGCTTATCTGCCCTGAACAGAGTATTTCCCTGTATTAATGGTACATCATTCTGTGAAAAACCACAGATTGTTGTTATAAGTGACATGTTTGTAATTTCCCCCTTTATAATAATATATTTTCTCCAATTTTAATATCAGTTGTACCCAGATCAAGTAGTATGATTTAGAAGTATTTCTTCTTTTTCTATTGTCTATAAGATTTGGCATGATCTATTTTTTGAAATTATCTATTACTTTTATTTATAAATATTCGTTGTTTATTTTTTGATACTTAAAAAAAATAAGAAGTTAACTGATGACTCCACTGAATCTCAGAGCCAAAGCATTTTATGATAGACATACTCTTATTTGACAATGTGAATGTTACTTTCTTTTCATTATTATTATTGTTATTGCTTACTATTTCAATGTAGCAATTGTCTGATTCCTTTTCTGAATGTATTTATATTCGTTTGTTCTTTACGAGGTTTTTGTTTCTAGTCCTTATCTTAAACATTGTTATTATTAAATTTTAAGCCTTTTTAATTTTGTGAAGGCAAAAAGTGGAAACCTGATAAACACATGTATATGTAAAAAAAAAAGAAAAGAAAAAACCCACAGATTGTTCACATGGTGCCTGAGATAGTTACACCTTTGCTTTCTGCAATCTACACAAAATTTTTGTTCTGTTTCAAACACAAAATTATTTAAAATATTGTATAAAATTACCTTTAGGCTATGTAAATGAGGCATAAATGAAAAGAATGAATTTTGTGCTTAGATTTTGATCCCATCCCCAACATACGTCACTATACATATGCAAATATTCCAAACCCCATAAAATTCCATGATAGTAAACACTTCTGGTCCTAAGCGTTTTATATAAGGGATACTCAACCTGTATATCAATATAGAAGTTTTTAGTAACCATAGAAACCATATATATTGACATAGGCATAAATAGTCATGCGAACTTAGAGGATGTATATATTTTGAAGTCTGTAGTTGAGGCAAATGTGCATGTCTATTTTGAAATGTTTGCCACAAGTACTGACATTGATTTGGTACATATTATCTTTTTACTTCAGTATAGTTGAGAAAGTTATAAAAAGTACAGAATTATTTGAAGATAATATGTTACAAGTGGTACCATGAATCCTAAGAGAAATATGGGATGTTTTCATCATATGGACAATTTCAGCTATTATTGCGCAGAAATAGTTCATACCATCTTTGGAGAAAAATGGTAATTATAGATCACAAATAATAGTGTACGAAAGCTGGAAAAGGTGCTTTAGAAAAATTGTTTTTCAACACTGTAGGACTTTGAATGCTCATTCAACTGTTGCTTTAAGAATGGTAGATGGACCACATTCCAAAGCTTTTCTGTTGCGAATCCTGTCTTGTTATGTTATGTAAGGCTTGTAGGAGGTACCTGAGAAGCACAGAAAGATGTTTTGTTTCTTCTTAATAGAGAAACTGCCTTAACTTTGTGTGTGTATGCATTTTAATATATTTATTTGTTATGTAGTGTATATATATGCATATATATGTGTAAATATTTATGTTTATATATAAAAATATGTGTATATCCATATTTATTTTACATAATTTCTTTTGCATACTTCTCTTCCTTTTCCACCAGACTATGAACTTCTGGAAGCTTTTCTTGACCCTTTTCTTAAATCATTTCTTCCCACTTTCTGTCACTCTCTATTACATTATTCTAGAGTCTGGAATCTGGACTAAGTATATTGACTGACTCTAGATAATCCTCACGTCTTATCTGAACCTGAACACAATTCTCTTTCTTATTTACTTGTTCATGTTTTTACTTGTATGCTGTTAACCACTCTTACTACAGTACCAGCTCCATGGTGTCCTGTCTTACTTACTTTTATAGCACAAACTCTCGGTTGCTCCCAAAGAGCCATTTCCAAGCCATATTCCTTAGAAGTAGATAATCACTTTCCCAGCGTCTCTTGCAGCTACCAGTGACAAAAGACCTAGTTGTAGCCAGGAAGAATTAAAGACCGCAGAGCAATATGATAGCACTAGACACTTGTGGGTATATATGTTTAAATTTAAATTTAAACTTAAACCAAAAAAATGAATTCTTTAGTCATTATCTAATGATAATTCAAATGCTCACAAGTTACATGTTACTTGTGGGCACCATTTTGGATGGTACAGAACATAGAAGAGCTCCAACATCACAGGACGTTCTACTAGTCACTAGTCAACATCTACCTGAGGGGAAGTCCACTGAGAAGTCTAAGGATGAAATGTGTGTGTCTGCGTGTGTGTGTGTGTGTGTGTGTGTGTGTGTGTATGAGAGAGAGAGAGAGAGAGAGAGAGAGATAGATAGATAGATATGTATAAGAGAAGGTCTTTCTTGCTTTCATCACCCTTCCTGCCTTGGACGTGATACTGTGAAAATGTGGCACCTACCTGGGGTTGAAGCATATATTTTATAATGACAAGACAACAAGCCTAAAGGAAAATTCTGAAATAATTAAAGTGGAAAGACAGAAACCATTTAAGTCACTGACATCACAGTTGACCTGCCAATCAAGTGTCTGGACTTTTTTTTTATCAATAATAAATATTCACTGGTTTGAGCTCCTGTTGTGGAATTCCTAGGGCCCAGAACAGTGGCTGGCACATAGAAAGAACCCAAAGGCATGTGTTGATTTTCATAGTTTAAATCTTACTCATTTTTATATTCCAAATATCTAATATAATTCCTCTGTTGTAACCCATTGCCACCTGTAAGAAAAACTCGGACCCCACTTCAGGTATAAATCAGATGGTGATTTATTACACCTGTGCAGGGGAGTACTGCTCTAAAGGGCTAAGGCCCCCTAAATGAGGAGCAGGCTGGTTTTTATACCATTTTTGTGCTGCGTGGCAAGCTGGCAAACGCAGAAGTAGAACGTGGCAGTTAGCTCAGAGTGGGGTTACAGTCAGGTAGTTGGCTTGGGGGGTAGCTCAGGGTGGGGTTACAGTGAGTTGGCTTAAGGGGTTACATCCTGGCAGTTGGCATGACAAACTTAGGAGACTCTGTAGCTTGGGAAGCTCTGCTTGAGTAAGTTTTCACTATTGTTTTACCTGTGGCTAGGAGTTTTTGAGAACTCAGGGAACTTCCTTATTCTATTCTGAAACTTGTTCCAGATTTTGCTGGGGTGTGTGTGTGTGGAGGGGGGGGTTGGGGGGTGGTCTCTGAGACCTTCTGTGACTCAGGCTGAGACAGTTAGGGGCCTTTGGGGGTCTTTTTGCTGAGTCAGTTATTACATTTTCTAGGCTATAAAAGTTTTGTTTCACTGACTGTTTTGAACAGCTGGGCATAAACTCCCAACGAAAGTCAACCAACTTGAGATAATTGACTAAGTGCAGTTCAGTCTTCCACAGTCAAATGGAGATGTGTAATGTCAAGATCAGATTAATGCTAGGAAAGAACATCAATTTTTCTTATTTGTTAGTAAACAGAATTTCTGTTTATTTGTGTACCATTTAACGTTAATGTATTAATTGTGACAGCCACAGTTTGCATTTTTAGTCCTCAGATAGCATGTGCTAGAGTGTGTGCTTAGTCATCATCCAGAATCCAGAAAGGGACAGCAGTAGTATCTGAGATAAGCCTGAAGCACCTTTACAAACACTGGCTCCTGTGCTGGCTTACTAACTAGTTCCTAGAAATAGTGAGCTTTGGCAAGTCACTATATTGTGTCTTTTGAAATTAGAGTTTGAATTGGAACCAGTTTTAAATTGCTGTGATTTTATTCTGCTGAACTATGAATTCTTTTCTTGTTTGTCTGCTTCAGCAAAACTATTATTGGAATGCATCCGGCATTAAATGCTTTCTTTAGATGACCAGATACCTTTCTGAAATGCTATATTCTTTATCCCCTCCAGTGTAAATGTAAATCAGTTGTAAATGTATGGAAGAAGAATGAGGCAAAAATTGACCGGCAGTAGCATATAGAGATAGCATTATTTTCAGGCAATTGTATCCTCCAATAACCAGGCAGGTTACCACAGACATCATAGAGCAGGAAGGCTCACTGCCTAAATTAAGGCTCACAGCTAAATCCTGGGATTTATTCCATTGGTTTAAAACATACAGTGGGAAACACAGGAAAGGTTAACCCATAAAGAATAGGGTGCTAACAGATGAAGGCTCTCACCACCTGAATGTGGGTTCCATCATGTTCACATGAACTGGGTGGACTAGATCACCACTTGTCTCTCTCATCTAACTGAGGAACATCAGCCTTCCCCACTGATGGGTAGTTACAAGCACCAGAGTTGAGGTCTGAGTTCTGAGAGCAACGTTGTCCACCAGATATAAGGCACCTGTGGCCACGTGCTCTATTAGAAACCTGCCAAATAGTCCAATGAGCAGCTGTTAACTCTATTTATGATTCTTGGACAGATGATATGTGGGGCCAGATTGGATGTCACCAATAGGCAGCCGATTTTCCATATAATAAATGTTGAGTGTCTCCTATGCCTCATGTATATTGAGTGAATCATGAATATTTGCTGCGTACTCAGTCCTTCCATTCTTTTCTCTGCAGAAGTAAAGTCCCCTCCTTGCCATCATGTTTATCTGCTCACCACACATGTACTCTATTCACTTTTTGTCTCATGAGCTATTTGCTCCTTGGCTTTCTATCATCTACTCTTTTGGTTTTTCCCTCTTATTTTCTATGGCAGAATTAAATATTCATAAATAATGCTGAAAAACTATAAATTACAGAAAAACATCAGACTTTTGAGAAAATTTAGAAGTATAATCCACACCAGAGATGTAGCTAGTTTCCCCAAATAGCAGCATTTCCTGAGTATCGATAGTGCAAATATCTTTATTTTAGCCTACCTTGTTACATCACCTGTCTTTGTTATTATTAGTTTTAGTCCACATATTCCAGTTATAGTGATTAACCTCTATCAGCCAACTATAAAAATGTTCTTTTATAAACTCTGTTACTAGCGTTAGTAACAAATTTACTAATCATAAAATTCCATCAAAAAAAAATATATATATGAAACACTAGTTTCCTCCTTCTGTAGTTTCAGTTAACATGTCAAATCCATTTTTGCACAGGACAGAATGAGCAAGTATATTTGAAATTATACCTTTCTCAGCATCTAAACCAGTATGTGGATAATACTTTGAATCTCCTGGTATTTAGACTTTTATAATAGATTTATTATTCGATAGCCTTTTGTATCACTTAGAGAGCTTACACAGTACTACATCATGAACAGTTTGGTTGCATACATTAGTCAAACTTCAAAAATCTTCAATTTGTGCATACTTATTATTTCACTCATTACATAAACATTTTTAGTAATTCAGTAATAGTATTCTTTTAGTTTGTGTATCAATAAAGCCAATCACATGTTGTTGTTTTTTTTATCACTTCAAGAAAAAGTACTAAATTATGAAGGAAAAACCATTGGTTTTGAAGTTAGGACATCTGGATTGACATACTCTACCCTTAACTTGCTTACTATGTATTTTGGAAAATTACATTAAGTTTTTGGTGCCCAATTTTCTTCATTTATTGTGAAGGTTAATTTAAATTTAATTTAGATTTAATTCAATGCAATATAACATTGCAAGCATCTAGCACATGGCTTGCATAGAATAAAGATTCATTGAATCTGAAGCAAACACTTTTGCCTCCTATTCCAGATGAAGAAGCTGAAACGAGAGTGATGAAATCAACGTGTCCAAGGCCACATCCTTTGTTCATGTGAAAAGCTGAACCAGAGTTCTGGGGAAACTTAGCAGGTGTAATTTATTTTCCTTATGACTCTGTAATCAGCCTTTCTTATAAACCTGGTCAAGCATTAGAATATAGATAAGTCGCTCCCTAAGTACCTGTTTCCCTATCAACAAAATAAAGGGGATAATAATTGCTACTTGCATGCTAGTAAGATCAGAAAGGTTGGAAAGTAAGGTATGGTAAAAGTCAGTGGGGAAAACATTCCATGTAACCATAACATGTCATTATAAATTACAAAACATTTCATCTTTACTAATACTACAATTACATATATCAGCTCCTTTCATCTGTACATTCTTCTAAGTGCTGTGAACCTTCTTAGGCAATAATTCCATGAGCAAGGCAAAATGGAAAATTGAGGCATTCTTATAGACAATGTAGGAGAAGGCAAGCCTGATTTCTTCAGTTCCGTTTGTCCATTTACATGTCTTGATTGTCCTCATCCTTCTGTAGGTGGCTTCTCATCGCCGTGAAGATTAATATATAGATGCACGTTCTAACCTCAGTTCAGAGGCTTCTGAGTGTGCACCGCCTGAGGACGGAAAGCTGTTGTCTTGTTTCTTACTGTATCTTCAGCACTTGGAGCAGGGCCTGGCATGTGATGGGATCTCCATAAATGTTTGTTGAATAAATGGATAGAGCAATGAATAAACAAAAGAATACACAGTATTTCTCCATCCTTAGTCTATCATTTGATGACTACACGAAATAATCACAACTTAATCCTTAATGGTAAATCAAGCGAAAGTATTCTTTCATAAACTCAACAACTCTCAGCTCAGTTGACTGTGCATTGAAATTTCTCATACTGGCACTTAATCCTTAGAAGATTTTGAAGGTCTGATGCTATCACTGCTAGATTAGGAATGGCAAAATCCCAACAGTCTGATTCCATCGCCAGTCCCAGGCAACAAATCACTCAACTACTTGAAATCTGTTGGGTCGTAAAAGCCCAGTATATTAAATTCTAAATTTCTTAATTGGTTTCTCTAATTTTCATTAAAGAAAGTTTAGTCTCTTCTGGTGGAAATATATAATAAGAACAACCTCTCTGGCAACTAATATGCCAATTTACAAAGAGTTAGGTAGAACCCTAACACTGACTCACCTGAACCTGAGCCTTTCAGGGGTTATGAGTTACGCAGGCAGGTGAAGCTTTTATTGATGTTTTCTCTGTGTCTCCAGATCTCCCCACACACACACACCCAACAAAGGAACTCCAAAGGAAGGAAAAGCCAAGAGTCAGGCATTCATAAGTCCTTTGTCAAAACACCGCGAAATACCATCAAACCACTCCAGTATTAGTCAAAACCAAGTGACAGAAACGCAAGTTCAATTAGTTTAAACACAAACAGGAATATACTAAGCGTTGGTTCATGTAAATAAAAGGTTTCTTCAGGCATAGCTACATCCAGAGGCTGGAGCGCCGTCTCCAGGTCTCCCTCTCTTAGCTCTTTGGTGGCTTTCTTCTCAGAACAGAACCACTCACCCTGTCCCCAGAGAGCCGTGGGTAGCTTTAATTTTACAGCATTTTCAGATTCTAATATACCAGCAAAAAAAAAAAAAAAAAAGAAAAGAAAGAAAAAAAAAATACAAGCAAGAACAACAGCCCCTGCCCCCTGCAGCAGCATTCCTGGGGAGGGATATCATGGCCTATCTTGGGTCACACATCTTTGAGGAAGACAGAAGTGGAAACAAATTCCTCTGGCTGGCCTGGGTTGAAAATATACCTCCAGGCCCAAAAGTAAGATAGTATGAGTTCCCCAAATAAATATGTGGTGGCAGAAACCAAACAAAATAAAAAACTGTCCACTATGCTATCCTCATCCCTAAGAATATATTACATAGACAAATGATAGGAAGAGAAAGTGATGAACATTACTACAGGTCAATTCCAGCACAGCTGTGAGACACTGGTAGACCAAGGTTACGAAACCTTACCCAGTTGTTTGTGTAGTTTTACCAAAGTGAGCTCATGGTGGCAAGTTTGTGAACTTAATTGTCAGATCTCATACGACAATAACTCTGATGGCCATTCCAGAAAAAGAGTTTCAAAATTGCTTTGAAGGGTGGACTAGACACTGGCATTGGTGCAGAGCTTCTCAAAGTGAGTGCTTCAAAGGTGACAATGATGACATTCAGCAATGAAGTATGTAGCACTTTTTCTTGGAGGTGTTTGTGATCTTAATTGTCAGACCTTTGTTTAACCCTATAGATGTGCCTGTGCAAAGATATAGGTGTGTAGTAAGCAAACAGATACTACGGCCTGACATGAAACTCAGATTGATTGATCGTGTCTCATAAAATTTTAAATTCTGCGAGGGAAAAAAAAAAACATTAATAAATCAAAAATGTTATTGCTGAAAATTTTGCAATATGCTTAATGGAAGAATAATTTTTGTATTATATAATGGCAAAAGACTGGAAATAACTTGTGTATCTATTAACACGTTGAATAAAGAGAATATGTTCAATAAATATAGCAAAGCACAAACAGAGGACAGTGAACATTTAAGCGAAGAGAAAAAGAGGCTCTGTGTGTGCTGATGGGTGATAATATCTGAGATAGGTACATGAAAAGGGAAATGATGGGTCACCCTTTCTATAAGTAAATGTGAGCATGTGTCTTTGCACTGTGTGCATCATTTCTTTTTTTGAGACAGAGTCTTACTATGTTGCCCGCAGTAGAGTGCTGTGGTGTCACAGCTCACAGCAACATCAAACTCTTGGTCTTAAGTGATTCTCTTGCCTCAGCATCCCAAGTAGCTGGGACTGCATGCACCCACCACAATGCCCGGCTATTTTGTTGTTGTTGTTGTAATTGTCATTGTTATTTAGCAAGCCAGGGCTGGGTTTGAACCCGCCAACACCGTGTATGTGGCTGGCACTCTAATCACTGAGCTATGGGTGCCAACCAGCACCGTGTATTTCTAAAAGGATGTTTAAGGAACTGTTAATGATGAATACCTTGCTTCTGGGAGAGGGGTCAGAGATGAGAAGAAGAAGACTTACATTTCATTGTATGGCCTTATTAAAATTATTTGGTTCTTTAAAAATTCCTGGCGCCTGTGGCTCAAGTGGCTAAGGCACCAGCCACATACACCTGAGCTGGTGGGTTCGAATCCAGCTGGGCCCGCCAAACAACAATGATGTCTGCAACCAAAAAATAGCCAGGCATTGTGGCAGGCACCTGTAGTCCCAGCTACTTGGGAGGTGAAAGCAGGAGACTCGCTTGAGCCCATGAGTTGGAGGTTGCTGTGAGCTTTGATGCCACAGCACTCTACCCAGGGCGACAGCTTGAGGCTCTGTCTCAAGAAAAAAAAAAATCTATACATATATTTACATCTTAATAGAAACATGCATCGATTTTAAAATAGCAAAATATGTAAATACATTTTTTAATTTTCTGGCTTAAGTAGACAGACAGTAAATGACTACAGAGTATGTTCTATTTGTTCTAGGAAAAAAATCTCTTAAAGGAAAAGACTTTGAATTAAAGTGTATGGCCCTAGGGGAGTTTTTTCTTTTAAATAATAATAGGTTGACAAAAACTGCTTTTTATTTTTTTATTATTTTCTTTTCTTTTTCTTTGAGACAGAGTTTCATTATGTTGCACTCACTAGAGTGCTTTGAAATCACAGCTCACAGCAACCTCAAACTCTTGGGCTCAAGTGATTCTCCTGCCTCAGCCTCCCAAGTATAGCTGCGATTATAGGCACCTGCCACAATGCCTGGCTATTTTTTGGTTGCAGTTGTCGTTGTTGTTTTAGCTGGCCCGGGTCAGGTTCGAACCCGTCAGCCTTGGTGCATGTGGCTGGTGCTGTAACCACTGTGTTATGGGCACCGATCCAAAACTACTCTTTTAAATAACTCTTCAAATATAGATGAGGTCACTAGGGAGAAATGTTAATAAACTTGTGTAGGGAAGAAGAAGATTCTTGGGAGAAGGGAGGCAGACTCTGGCGACCGAGAACCGTTGAGGCTCGATATCTTTATTTATTTATTTATTTATTTATTTATGCAGACGGGGGTTTGCTCTGTGGCCTAGGCTAAATTGTGTTGCCTTCATTATAGCTCACTGCAACCTGACATGCCTGGGCTCAAGTGATCCTCATGTCTCAGTCTCCTTGGTAGTTTTTCTATGTTTTGTAGAGACAGCAGTCTCCCTCTTGCTCAAGCTGGTTTTGAACTCCTGAACTCGAGTGATCCTCCTGCCTCTGCCTCCCAGAGTACTAGGATTAGGGATGTGAGCTACTGCACCTGCAAGGCTTCAATAGCTTTATATCTCTCACAAACTTGTAACATTTTAGCTGAACTCTGAGAGAAGGAACAGCTTGTGGGGGGGGGGGGGGAATGGAACATTTGGGAAAATGAAAAGAGGCAAGGACATCAAAGCAGAGGGGATGAGTTCTGTCCAGTGAGACTGGTCATAGTGACAGAGGTAAGACCCACCAGGGCTTGTGGCTTTGTAAATTAAGGATGTTGTGTTTCACCTTAGTCGAAGTTGGAAGCCATGGAAAGGTTTAAAGCAGAGGGAAGACAGAATAAAAGTTTCATTTTTTCATGCTTTTTTCTTTTTTTTTTTTTTTTTTGGCTCTTGCATTAAGGTTGGAGAGAAAGGGGGGGTTGCCCAAGAATGAATTCCCAGAATTCAGTGGGATGCTAACTATAGCCGTGGATCAGAGGGCATGGTGGGGATGGAGATGAAGAGAAGTGGGTGTATTTGGTCATTCAGTGTTTACAAAGCCACAGGACTCATTTTTATCCTTGTGTGAATAGAGGTCCTGAGGGAGAGGGAGATGTAAAAAATAGCTACCAGTTTGTTTGTTTGGCTAACTAGATAAAGATGGAATTCATTCACTAAGATAGAAAGTCTGGAGAAAGACCAGTTTGCATGGGAGGATCACGATGCTATAGGGAGATGCTGCCTCTGAGGTTTGTTCTAAACATGCAAAGGAGGGCAGGGCGTGGTAGCTCAAGCCTGTAATCCTAGCAATCTCGGAGGCTGAGGTGGGTGGATTAACTGAGCTCAGGAGTTCAAGACCAGCCTGAGTAAGAGAGAGACCCTATCTTTAAAAATAGCCAGGTGTTGTGGTGGGCACCGGTAGTCCCAGCTACCAGGTAGGCTGAGGCAAGAGGATGACTTTGTGCCCAAGAGTCTGAGGGATACCGTGGCACTCTACCGAGGGTGACAGTGAGACTCTGTCTCAAAAAACAAACAAACTAATAAATAAATAAATCTGCAAGGGGAAGAATTGAATAGGCAGGATTATACACAAGGTACCCCAAAATGATATATTAAGAAAAGGAAAAACTGTATTGAAATTGTAACACTCAGGGCTCAAGTCACCTTTGACTTTTGCAGCTACAAAAGATACAAGATACAAAACACAAGACAACAAATGTTGGTATATATTATTACAATTTTGATACAGTTTCTTCCTTTCTAAAATATATGTACGTATATATTTTGGCACCTCCTATAGTCTGAAGTTTTCAGCAAGGGCTTTTTTTTTTTTTTTCTTCCAGTTAAAACATAACAATTTCATTTGAATATGCAATGTAGATGAGATTCCCTAAGTAGAAAAATTAGAGCACAAAAGGAAAGAGGATCTATCTTTTGGAGTTGGCAGAATGAAAAAGTGACCAGAGAATGTAGAATAAAGCCTGAGCATGACATTTCCAAATGAATAATGTAAGTAATAAGATAAGGGTATACAGAACAAAGGGCTCTACCACAGCTTGAACTATACCTAAGAATTGGAAACAGTGTAACATAATCATTTGTACCCTCATATCCATCTGAAATTAAAAAAATAAAAGAGATGTGATCATAGGTAATAAATCCCTATGATCATTTGATTTCTTTTTTTTTTATTAAATCATAGCTGTGTACATCAATGTGATCATGGGGCACCATACATTGGTTTTATACACCGTTTGACACATTTTCATCACACTGGTTAACATAGCCTTCCTGGCATT